>VZUA01102055.1:0-10315 GCA_013401035.1 Horornis vulcanius
ATATTTCTATATTTAGAAATTGTCCAGTGGCAAGAGGGGTAATTTTCACTTTAATTTCTGTTTTCATGTGAAGGTTTACACCAAACATTTTCTTTGACATGTATTTTTTCATTTACAGTAAATGATTATTCTGCAAAATATCCCAGTCATTAGATACTCCACATGCTTTATTTGAAAGCTTTTGAAGTAACTCCCCCTCCACCCAAACAGCAACAAAAACACTCCATAAAAGAAAAGAAAGAAAGAAAGAAACAACAATAAGCAATGAGCCCAAAAGAAATCAAGTCTTGATTTCCTGTGGCACAATTTCATAGACCAATTGTATGTGATCACTGTTTTGTCAGACACTGTTCTCAAGTGTAAGTGATACTGTTTGTAACTCACTGATATGAAACATTTATTTGGGAAAATAATTTTGGCCACTGCTCTAGAAAATGAACATTACATTCTTTGCATAGAAAAAGAGCATAGGATATGATTTCCCCCATAAGGCATGCTCTTCTGTAGTATACCAAATATTTTTTCTCCTGTGTGTGCAAATACACTCTCCTTCGTTATTCTAAGAGAGGGTGCATAAAAAGAGACATTCCAAACTCTACTGATCAAAATAAACCTGCCCATAAAGGGGACAGGAGACTAAACTACTGCATCCCCCGAATGGGCTCTAGCTTACATACCAACAAGTTATTTTCAAGTTTGACAGAGGAAGTAATCGGCTATCAACAAGGTGTAATTGCCTGAGCAAACCAGTCTTTACATCTCATACCTGCTGTCACCTTGGTAAGAAAGAAATACGCCACTATCAATTCATGAGGAAAAAAAAATTGAAACATTCCTGTAGAGATTGCTTCTCTCAGCTGTTTGAGAGAACGTACACACAGCTTGGAACATATCTAATCTCTACTCTTTTCTTATCACTGAAGAGTATCCTAACACACCACAAAATTCATAACCTAAGCAGCTTCAGGCTATATTAGAAAGGATCCGTTTTAGATTGGAACATAAATTTTAATCTGAGATTTACCTGTGACTGTCACAGGTGAAAGCGGGTTAGTGACAAAATCCCTCAAGAATAAATGAAGGGATTCTTAAGTCAAAGAGACAAAATTATCTGAATTTTGTGCCAGTATGGGCTGCTTAGAGAGCTAGATGAATATGCACAGACACACAGACTCTCTTATATTAAAGTTACACAAATATTCATTTGACTGAAATGCTCTTTCCCCAAGGGTGACAGGCTTTTGAGCACTTGTATGGATAGTTTTTTTTTATTAAGTAATGTGCAAGGTGTTAAATAATTATGTATATTTGTCTATGCATACATATTTTACTGCACTTTAACATGTAACACAGACAGAAAAAGGTAAGTATAATAAAAATGAAAATTTTTGGTTTTTTCATGAGAAAATAAATTATTTCTTTAAAGCCGTGCACTAAAAAGGCATGTTAATTAAGAAAACCACAAATGGTGGTAAACTATTAATATCCTGTAAAGTAACAGAGGGGCTAGGTGTCATGGGTAAACATTACTTTTCTGCAAAGTAGAAAAGAAGCTGCTTCTTTCTAGGGAGCATTGTCCACTTTTCCTGTTAGCATTATTCTACCTTCATCTAGGTATTAAACAAAATTTTATTAACTGAAACAACACATTGCCCTCTCTGTCTGTTCTACAAAAGAAACCTGTCTTAATTTCCTCTATCTCTTTAACTTTTATTTAAACAAATTAGCTCCCTTATGCTACCTGTAGCACTATCAATTTGAGGCCAAATGGCTAAAAATGAATTAAAAAACCTTCCCCAACTTGATTCATCCTGAATAATGATATGGGATGTTCATATTATGGAATGTGGTAGAATTGCTTGATCAAAACAGTAAACATTGCAAAAATAGAGTCAGAACTTGTATTTTTCTAAATTAAATACTATGAGGCATATGGGAAGATTTCTTTTTTCTATCCAACACTTATGATCTCTTCCAACAATGAAAAGTGGAAAGGTCTTAAAAGATTTTTGGCAGCAGTCTGGCAAAGATATAAATTACCATCAAGCATAATATGGAAGAAAAACCATTGCTGTAGACAGAAACAATATGCTTCAATTTTTCTCTTGGTTATGACTTCCTATTCCAGTGGTATTTTGAATTCCAAATTAATTGCTGTGGTTACTACAGAAAAAAGAAACTCCTCTTAACCACAGCAAAGTAATGAATGAGATCTATCAGCACAGTCAACAATCAATTTTTTGGTTTTCCTGTGTGTCTGCCTGCACATATTGACTTGTGGTTGGTAAGGTCTGAAGCTTGGTCTGAAGTTTGAAGACCTCCTACTGTACCCTAGCATGGTTCCATTTCTAAAGCACAGATTTCATCTGGACAAGATCTGGCCATGTGAGTTTTGTGTATTTTATCAATGGTAATTCCTGATGCAGGAATAACACCTCCTATAACATATTGCTGCATGGAAGAAAGAAATACATCATCAACACCTGTTGCTAGTGGAGCAATAAAATGTTGGAGATTTCAGAGATAAAAACTTCATAATAAAATACGTTCTGTATGCAAACAATAAGATTACTTTTTGAATTGAAACAAAGATGTTTCAATTTTTTTCTGTCTTCTGAGGTAGAAAACTGGAAGATTAAAATTAAATCATTGCTTCTATGCCTTGACTGAAGGAAAATAAGGTATTACAAATATCATTCAACTTTTATTAGTGCAGGACAGTACATGAAAAATGGGACTGTTCACCCTAGGAGCAAAACAGGTTAAATTTATTAGGCATAAACAATCTCATTTTTTGAACAACAATCTTGAGACCAAAACAAGAACTGGGCTACCAGGACATTCTTAGCTTGGTTTGAAGAAAGAAATCAGACTGTGTAGACTTCCCCTATAAAATAAAATGTTAGGGGTGAGGCCTTCCTATCCCCTCCCTCCTCTGTCAAATTCATCCCTGACAATTACAGCTTTTTTCATGTTTCTATTAATCAGCCACATCTCATGTCTCCCAAGAAAGAATATTCTCCCATGCCTAACTATTTGTCACAGGCCATTAAATAATACAAAAGACATATGTTCTCATGGCATCAGGTTGGTTAAAAAGCAGCCATTTATTGCAGAAGGATGGAAGTTTCACATCTAGTGATAACTAGTGTTCATAAACCTATGTCCAATAATAGATCACTTTCCATTCTTGTCAGCATCTTTCAGNAACTGTTTGTCACAGGCCATTAAATAATACAAAAGACATATGTTCTCATGGCATCAGGTTGGTTAAAAAGCAGCCATTTATTGCAGAAGGATGGAAGTTTCACATCTAGTGATAACTAGTGTTCATAAACCTATGTCCAATAATAGATCACTTTCCATTCTTGTCAGCATCTTTCAGAACATAAAGGGATCTTTCCTAATTGCAGAGAGTGTTGGAAGCTCACAAAAGTGTGAGAGGGCAGACATATTTTCTGTGCATGTTCTCAGAGATTGGCTTATTGTGTTGATTTAGCACAGGCTGATTATTTGGTAGTGGGGGAGGGCCACAGGGGTAGCTTCTATGAGAAGTTACTAGAAGGTCTCACTCACCATGTCTGACAGAGCCAATCTCTGATGTCTTTGAAGATGGACATGCTGCTGGGCCAATTAGAGAGGCTGGTAACACCTCTGTGTTTGTGGGAACATTGTGGGAACTGAAAAAGCAGAGGACTTGCACAGCATTGCAATAAGCTTACATAGATAGAGTTTGAAACAGAGTTGAATTTTAGGCCTTGAAATATTTGGAGCATAGAAAGTTTCTGAGCTGTTAAAATGTATAAACCAAGCAATTATTGTATGCTGTAAGGTGTACGTGTAGTATTTATTGATTAGCTTAAATAGAGGCTTGTAAGCTTTTAGCATTAGCCTATTGCCTAAAAAACTTTTAAAGGCCTTGGTAACAAAGAGAAGTTTAGCTTCTGTTGTTATGGTGTGAGTTTTACCATCTTTTATGTCTCTGCCTTCACTGAGACAGATAATGGAATAAAAGACTTGTGGAATGCCTCTCAGCTGCCCCGTACCGTTAATGGTTATGAAATCCAACATGTGATGACTCATTTAAGAAGAAAATCAAAACAGTGCATGTGCAGTTTTTCCCCAGGAGTGGGACACTGCCACAGCTGTGGCAAAAGGGCAGGGGTGGTGGCTTTTCCTGCCCCACATGCAGTGGTGTCCCGCAGGAAGAGAGCCATTGGACAGTGCCAACACCGCGGCGGCAGCAGCTGCCCACATGATGGTAATGGGAACACCTGGCCAGCAGCAAAAACATGATGACTCCCTGACACAGAACCTTGACAAGGTCAACTTCTCAGCACCATGGGGTCTTGAACTTGTTGACAGCAGTACCTACAAGCAACAGTTTTTCTTCTAGTCAGAGTAAGAAGGGAAGACATCTTAGAGAAAAACAACATGGAAGCACCAATATATGTGGAAAAGAAATGGGGAGAATGTGCTCCAAACATCAGAGCTGAGATTCTTCTGCAAGCTCTGGTGAGGACTGTGGTGAAACAAACTGTCCTCCCCTAATGCATGAAGTCCATAGGGGATGCAAAGATCCACTTGCAGCCCATGGGAAAAGTGCTCATGCCAGGGTGGGTAGATACCAAGGAAAAATGCGATCTGGTGGAAGATCCAGATACACAGAAAGGGCCTCTGCTTCCAGAGAGAGAGAGAGAGAGAACACACTTGCTTCCAAGCTAGAGCAACCTGTCCTTAAAAGAATCCACCCTGTGGACAAGTGACCCATGCCACAACAATTTTGGGAAGACTGACTGCCTGTGGGAGGGACACCATGCCATAGAAGAGGAAGGACTCCTCTCCCAGAGCTAACAGAAGATACCAAGTGATGAAATGACCAAAACTCCCATGCCCTGTCTCCCTGCACTCTCAGTAGGAAGAAGGAAGTAGGAAGCTGAGGGAGAGGAAAGGTGTTTTAAGGGCTTATTTTATCCTTATTCTCATTATCTTCCTCTGACTCTGTTAATAATAAATTTATTTTATACCTTTAAATCTGAACCTGTTTTGCCCTTAGAGAGTTTTCTTCCCTCCGTATTCTTAACTCATGAACCTGTCATTAATTTTCTTCTCTCTCTGCCCAATTGTAGCTGGAAAGGGTAAGCAAACAACTTTCATATGAGCCTGGTATTTGGCCAATGTCAAACCATGACACTTGCAAAACAGAACAGATGCAAGTTATGTACCCTGCACTTTAACTTTTCCCCACATTTGTTTATGCTTTTAGTAACAGTTTCAAGAAAGTGCATGAAATGTAATTAAATAATTTTCTAACAGCTGTGGCTCCTTTTGAAAGACCTGGTCTTTCAAAACATCAGAGTATATGCTAAATATTCCATAGAAGTTAGAATAAGAACCTTTTCCACAAATGGGGAAGCCAGAACAAGGGATACAGATCAGCTCAGACATATGCCAGTGGGAATCACAAACCAGTTTTATTTTGCTTGTCTCATGGTATAAAATATGACACCAAGCACTTATAAGATATAGATGTGCGTGTGTGGATTTTTTTTGGGACTCTGTCTTGCATTTCTCAACATCTGTACTTCTGCTTGTTTCACAGCTGAATCTCTCAATTCAGGTGCTCATCTTTTTTACTTCTGGATTCCCCTCTTCTCTGTTTGCAGCTTAATTGAGCTTCCTTTGGCAAGCAGACGAATCCTCAAGGATGAAGTCTGTGGAGGTGCTGTGGTCTAGGCTGGCATCATGTTTGCATGAAAAGGTATGCAGTGTTGGGACTGGTACGAGCTGACACAAACAGGAGTTATTGTATTCCTCCTCCTGACAGGGCACCAGCAACAGGAACCTCCTTTCCTCTGTCTTTGCCACGCACAAGGCTTGGGTTATGGTTCATCCCCTGCTCACCAGAGCTGGAACTCATGGCTGTGTTGGCATTCCTATGCTGCTCCATAAAAGACTTAGAGAGGTTCAATTAGACGATTCTGTGCTTCTGCCCTTCTCACATATTTTGTCAGTAGGAAAGCAGTGTATATGACACAAAAGATAAATGAAGATGGTTTGTTGTAATGTCAGTTAAATAGTAATTTATTTTTGAGTACTGACTTAAAATTTATTGATTAGTCAAAAATTACAGGCTAAAAAGCCTTCTCATACAGTCACACATTGATTTGACTGTCATAATTTGGCTGTTTAAGGCCACAGCATTTGAAAGCTCTCGAGCAGTATATACCTAATTTAACTGTACACCTAATCTCAGTCTTTATCAAGGCTTTACTCAAAAATTGCAGGAACTATCATGAAGGAACTCAAGTGAGATTGAAGTAAACATCTAATTAATCTAATTCTACTTCTAGTTATAGTTCTAATAATGGTCCAAAGGAGCATTGTAAAATACGAGACCAGTGCACAACACTCCCAGTTTTGCAATAGTTTTAAGCAAATTTACTCGGATGCAAATTTAAAAAATGGATAAATGTACAGCAGTTCTAATTATTTATCTAGCATCTAGCTCACCTGAAAATATTTTATCCCTTAGCTTCCCTTTAGTTAAAACAGTGTAAAGTGAGCTAAAGAACACTATAAATATGGAAAACCCCTATTTATGAACCATATATCATAAATATCTAATAAAAAATATTTCCTGGGGGGAAAACAATTCAATTTAAAAAAAATGGTGCATTATAAAAAAGATTGTCATGAGTTGAAACACCTACAGATAATGTGTATATAAGATACATCACATATAAAAGCTATTAATCCAATTTAGTAACGTTCAATGCATTTATGCTAAGAAACTGCTAAAAAAAGTAATAAATGTAATTTACTGAGATGAATAAAAAGCACAGTTACTAACTGGGTTTTCTAGATTCCAGTTAGCAAATGAGGCTGTGAAATTGTTCTGTGTTAAAGGAGTAATAATAGCTATATTAGAGCTTGACTAATATTTTATAGTCCAGGCTGTTACTACATTAGACCCCATTGCATGGCTTCCTGTAAAGTCATTGACCTATACTTGGAATATATTTTTTCTTTATTATATTTTTAATAGTTTGCTGCATTTTGGAAGTTCCTAATCCTGAAGAGGCTACTGTAGCCTGAAGTTACCCATGCTATCTGTTCCTTGCAGATTTTTGGTAAAATAGTACTTAAAATAGTGCTGAACCTTTGTTTCAACAGTGATGAAAAATGCTGGTTTTTGGCAAATGATGTAAACAACAGCTAACTCAAAGAAAATCACACTAAAGTACAGCACATTCAATACTGTAAGCATGTGTTTTGGTTTGTCAGTGATGAGAAGTGGTGTGAACTGTGAGTCAAATCCTAGCTTGTAGAACTGTGAAATACAATTTTTCCACATTAATTCTGGCCTTCCTCCAGGGCTGAGACTGCAAAGAAACCTTTGGACATCTGCAAAGGCAAGGGGCTTGTTCCCAGCTCCATGCTACAGGACCTGGCCCGACTACTGCTACTGCTCCTTACTTCAAATTTGCAAGAAATTAATTTGATCTCTTGCAATTTTCATTTTCTTTTAGAAAAAAAAAAAATGGAAGCAGCTTTTATTAGCCATTTATATTGGTCATGAATTACCATGTTTTGGCACTTTTATTTGTAAAATATCTCAAGATCACAATATATTAAGGTGAAAGCAAGAAAAAAAAGTGTTTTTTTTAATTGGGGAATGCAGTAGGCTTTCATTAGCACTTTCATTTATTATAATCCTTTAAAATACTGAGCATATCTCTTGGAAAATTATATTAAGAAAAGAAATAAGGCAGTTGAAAGTTCTACTCTGCTCAAAACTGCTTTGAATATTTAAGTGGGAGAATGTGAAATTGTATATGGACAGGCTCTTTATGTGTGAATTTAAATGAAATATAGAGAACATATAAATAGCAATAATAAATTTTATAACTTTAGGGACAGTGACAAATAAATAAAAATAAATTCCTTCTAAATGAGAATTATAAAGTTCTATGAAGTCATGTCACATTCATTGAAATCTGAAGGCTGTATCACCTTAGCCTTTCACATCAGGCTGTTGAGGAAAGCACAGTGTTGTTCTTGGGAAAGTGCTTGGGATGCAGCAGACCTATCACATTACAGGGTTAGGTCCTAGTACCAAACTTTTATACACCTACACACAATCAAATTTGTCATGTGAAAAACTGATTAAGCTACAAATTCTATTCTCAATTAACCCTGGCCTAATGCAATAAAACCCTGCATAATCTTTCCTGTTAAGGACTAGATGCAAACCCAGCTGAGGAGCCAGAAAACCAGACTGAGGGTGGTTTTTAGCTACATGACAATCTGAGAACAGAACTTGGAAGAAAAGCAAAATCCACTGTAATGTACTGAGTCGTTATTGTTAACAGCAGCATAACTCTTCTGTAACAGCAGTAACATTGGTCTCAACTGGGGAAACACGGCAGGAGGTTCATGGAGTGCTCTTCCAGCATGCTGGGCAAATGATCCCTGGTGAACGGCCAAATGTATCTTGAAACATCAGAAGTGCTGGTACTCAGCTCATGTGAAGCATGAGTTACAAATATATTACAAAGATGTATATGCTTAAAGCTGCAGTTATATGAAGCATGTCATCTGTACAGCCCAGAGGAGAAGAATTAAACTGTGCAATCCTAGTTAGAAGCTGAATAGATGCACTAACACTTTGAGCTGAAAGGGATAAAATGCCACAGCAAGCAGTGGCAAAGGAAACAAGGTTTGGCCTTTCCTGGGCCATTACTATCCCCAGAATAACATTATGAATGGTGATGTATAAACCTAGCACTACAGGGAAAGCAGGATCTCCATCTTTCCACTTCAAAGGTTTCTCATAGCTCTAAAACCTTCTTGGCTTGAGCTGACAGAGGTTCCTGGGTGGGAGAAGTTTCATTTGTCCCATGAAATCCCATTCAGGTTCTGCTGTCATATGAATAGCTGATAATTGGCATTTCCTTTCACTCACATACGTTCCCCAGGAAATTGCAGCAGTCTGCCAACCTGCCTGTAGCAAGTGGTGTGGAGAGAGGCGTGGTGGCAGCTGCAGGCAGCACAGCTGCCCCATGGCAGTCTAGGAGCTGCTAGATTACCTGTACCAAGGAAGTGCAAACCTCCTTGGGAATGGGACTACAAAAGGGCTGATACAACGTACTTCAATGCCACTGACCAGCTCAGTGGATGGTCACATTTTCTCTTTCTTTTCTTTCAACTGCAGCATTCACCACCTGATGACTTCACTGCAGCAAAGCTTCAGGACTAACAAAGCCCAAGGGCACTTGCAGATATATAAAAGAAAGATTTTTGCAACAGTGAAGTTCTGATTCTGGGGGTATGGATGGGATGTTTGTTGTTTTGGTGTTTTTTTTTTTCCAGTTTTTTCTGAATTTTCTCTTGAAGAAAATACCACTGTGACAATGTGATTAAAAAGAAATAGAAGCAATATTTAGATGAAAGCTGAGGACTTGGAACTTAAGCAACATGCTGCTTACTACTCTCCATAAAACTTCATAATCTGTTGTGCCTGTGAGAGGAAAAAAGATAATTGAATTACTTCAGCATAGAATTAAAAAGTTTTCCCTTCATAGTAAGGGAACTTTCCCTGTAAGTAGATACACTGCACCCCATGACTCCAAGTTACATGGCCAGCAAGATATCTGATGGATCAATTGGATTTGAAGGGCTAGAACTGTGGGGACAATGAAAAGGTCTTTTTTGAGTACATTAATTGCAAAAGGTAGTGCAGGATAAGGATGATTACCTCACAAATGCGGACACGGAAGAGGTGGAGGTGTTCAGTGCTTTCTTTGCTGTCTTCAAAACTGATAACAAGCTAAAGGTGTCTGAGTGTCCTGAGTGAAAGAAATATAGCTGTGAGAACAAGCTCACCGTTAAACCTGAAATTGCAAGGGATCTGCTGGTCCAACTGCATTGCTATTAATCTATAACGCTTGATGGGAATGACTGAGAATCCTCAAAAAGCTAGCTGATGTCATTGTGAAACCTGTCAATGATTTTGGAATGGTCTTGGGAATCTGGAGAAGTCCCAGCTGACTGGAAGCTGGCTAACACTGTCTTCAAAATGGGCAAGAAGGATGACCCTGGCAAGTTTAGGCCTGCCAGGCTCTTTAGTCTGTTAAGGTTATGAAGAAGGTTATCCTGAGACATGTTGAAAAACACCTGAAGGATGGACAACAGGTCAAAGCCAGCTTCACGAGGGACAGGTGCTGCTTGTCAAAACTGATTTCCTTTAATGACAAAGTAACCCACTATGGTGGTTACAGCTGGTGTAGAGTTAATTTTCATCACAGTGGCT
>VZUA01102080.1:0-15940 GCA_013401035.1 Horornis vulcanius
AGTTTTCAATTTGTTTTCCTTCCCTCTCTAACCTAATTAATTTTCAGGGATATCCCCAGGGAAGTAATTTATAAGACAAATGAATTATATTAGAAGTTGCTGTCATGGTATAAGCCCCCTTGTTTAGGGTAAATTTAATATGTTTCTGTGTTCTTTCCATCTATAAATACTAATCAACCAGTGACAGTCTGTTTTATTCATTTTTTTCGGAAAATTTTGTTGTCAGTGTTGAAAGTAGTAAAAAATGGAAATTAAAAGGAGAAACATAGCTGTAATTCAGCTGTGGGTAGCAAAAATCTTCTGAAGTTCACTAACAGAGAGGTAGGGCTCTCTGCTTTGACTTTTTTGTCTTTAAAAATAGTTTTTTGTAGAAAAGAGTTACATAATTACTAGTATAGAAGTCAACAGTTCTCCGTTCACTGTAAAATAAAAACATTCAGCGTGGAGAAAGAATTTTTAGGAAGGAAAAGCACATACCAGTTGCATTGCTCTGTTCAGGACTGGCCCAACTGCAGTGTTTGTATTGGTGAAGCTGCTTAACCTTTTGAAGCCCGTGGATCCTTGTACTTTCTTTTTGTGCAGCCTTTTTTTTAATAGCAATGCAGCCTACTGACTTCAGAAAGATAGTACACATATTAAAACATTTACCTTGGGCCTCCAGGGCTGTGCATTCTTTTCTGAAAGATTAAGGAGACACAAGGGATAATTGCTGCTCCTGGTAAAAGCAGTAGGCGTTTTGAGAGCAGGAGCAAGTTTGCTGTAAATTCAGGCCAAAATACAAGTTTGGAATTTATTTGGATTCCAAAATTTTCCAGTAGCATTGCAGCTAGGTCCTTATTCCTGAGGTTGGATAGTGACACTGACTTTCCTTCTCACAAAGAATGATATGCAGAAAACAGCTTAAATGGGGACAAAACAAAGTATGGTGCAATTTTAGCAACTTTTGTTTTGATTAGATGGAATAATCCAAGGAAGAGGACTTCGTTTGTAAAACCATAGTAAACACAGCAAAACATCCCAACATAAATTCAGCAGAGTATCCAAACTGTGTGTAAGTCTCAGCTTGTGCTCCAGTGTCTGCCTGGCATGGGCTTTCTGACCCCACCATGGCCAGGTTCCAGCTGCTCACCCCCACCCTGAGCAGGATTTGGGGATCATCCTTCGGTAAGTGTGAGGAACTGCCTGGGAATTTTGCCTCAGGAGATGATAGCAGGGAAAGGGTGTAGTGCAGGGAGTGTATTTTGAAACACTGGATGCACTTTTTTTAGTTTTCTATTTCCATCCTGTGTTCCCGGCTTTTCTAAAGGAATCCTAAGTAATTTCAAAACAGAATTACTTCACTAGTAGCTGTGTGGCCCTCATGAATATACCGAAGCCTGACAATCCCCGTCTCGCTTTTTTTGAGGTGCTTAACAGTCTTGTGGCATTTTTAAAATCCTCTTTCTGTGTCCAGATAGCATTGTCTTTACTTACAAATAAGGTTCAGAGGCAAAAATAAAACATTTATTATAGGTCTGTGCTAACTCTGCCTTCTTTCTCTTTTTTTGAGATGGTAAATTATTTTCTTTTCCTTACACAAATTATAGCAAACACAGTGCTATCCCACAGTCCCCAGCTTCAGTTTTAAAATGGATCAAGTTTAGGTTCTGACATAATTGGCAGAGTACCATCATTTTTCTACCCCTCCCTCAATCTGGGCCATAATTGTGGATATCCTGTGGACTGCAGCCCAGAGACTGCCAGTGCTGGGAGCATACGGAAGGGAAGAGATGATGGCAATAGCTCTGTAGCTTGACCTGACATTTGCATTGTTTCTCAGTTGCTCAGTGTGATGAGGGGAGCAGAGGGTTTGGCATGAACTGTAAGAAACTGGCCGTGATTTGGAGGAGCAGTCTCCCCTACCTGGCTCAGATGTTATTAGTAGGTGCTGTTTGCACTTCAAAAAATGTAATACAAAGAAGGGGTATTTTAACTAAGGAGAAAGAAAGCAGATAGATAGAGAAAGGCGTATTCTAGGCAATTCCACTGCTTGCAATGAAGTTTCACTGGGGATAGATATTGACCCCATAAAATCCCTGGGTCACAGACAGCCTTATGACAGACCCTGATAGCTTTGTGAAGACAGATTATGTCAAGCCCTCAAATTTGGAAACATAGCAATTCCTCTGTAGTAAGATTGCAAATGAACACCCATTTGGAGATTGCCAACATTATCACAGTTTGTCAGGGTGATCTCACAGCCCACAAAGCGCCGTAAGAGATTGCTTTACAAGTTCCGAAAGATTAGAGCGTTGAAGTATGTGACACTGGAATGATGCTTTGATGCCTGGCTTTGTCAGTCAGCCAGACAAATAAATAATATCCAGTGTTTTTATTAGTGTAAAGCATAACAGGTAATAAAAATGTATGGAGGAGCACTTTCTTGTTGCAGCTACAGGGAGCACTGAAATGTAGACTAAGAGAAAATGGGATGTGTCAGTGGCAAACCCATCAAACAGGCAGTTGAGGGTCTGTGTGGGTCAGTAATACTGCTATTTCAGCAGGTACTAGTTTAAAGCTTTATAATTATTGCATGGCTAAACGCAACAGCAGAAATATTTGGCGGTCTTGGATTTTGATGATCTAGAGAAGCGTGTAAACATATATTTTTGTAAAATAAGGATGGATTGTTAAGGGCCTAGGCTGCAGAAACCGTGGGTTCCTCTTATGAGTTGTGAGAGAGAGCAATGTAGGTGTGCACGTAGGAAGTGGTATGGAATTACAGCAGAAGAGTGTAAAATCCAGCCTGTCTTTACAGCCTGGAATTGTGGAAAAGCTTTTGGGTAATATGGCACGCTCAGATTTTTGTTAAGAGTTTCAGATCTCTTAAAACTTAAGAGATCAATGTGAGAATAGTCTACAAGCATGAAATTGGTGTTTGGGGCTTTGTATAACAACTGAACTTTATAAGCTGCCCTTTTCCAGATTCCTTCCACATTCAACCCAGATTTCCACAAAGGATGCCTAGTCTGAAAACCATTTGTGGAGCCTCAGATGAAAGCTATTTGCACTAGTAAACAGTTCCAAGCAACGCAAATTTGTTAATCTTTGTGCTTTGATACAAAACATCGGTATGTTTTTTGTATATACCAGTGTTCTGCCAAGGATGAAACATGGATCTGATTTATGTCAATTTTCAACCTTTAAACTTTGTGGAACAGAAGGGTATAGGGTGTACATTTGTTACACTCCTTTGTTCTTAGAGAGCCACAAAGTTGTAGTAACGTCAGATCAGCTGCAAACTCCTGCACCTCTGACCCACCTGTAGTTAGAGGAGGGTCACCTGCATTTGTCTCCCACCTGTAGAGCAACTCATATTTTGTCCTTTGACCCTGGAGAGCTTTTGCCCCTGTTTCTCCATCCATAAGGGCAGCAGAGTACTTACAGGTACCCAGGCATTAGTTAATGATTGCTTATACAAACCTGGAGAAGCTTGGATGAAAGACCTGGAGTAAGGGAATAGAATTATTTTGACTATTATTAGCTGAATTCCTAAAACCTAGACAATGTATTTGCACATGTAAGTAATTATGATGCACTTCAAGGCATTCTGTTTGTAATGCTTTGTAATGCTTTGCTCTCCATTTCCTACAAATCAAATTACTCAGGGATAGATTTGATTTCCACATCATTTTGAAAATATTTTCTTTTTCTTTTTTTAATTTCCTTTGTATTAATTTTTTCAAAGTTCAAAACACAACCAACTGTGACTAAATGCATAAACCCAAACAAAACCCCCCTAAAGTATAACAAAATTAAAGACAGCCTAAGATGATATGCAGCAAACAATGTAAATCATACCTAACAAACGTGGTTGTAATAATATACCTTATCCATGTCTGATCCACTAATAACAAATACTTATTCAGAGAACAAATAACTCATTCTTCTTCTCAGAGAGAGAGAGAGAGGCAAGACCCAAATTCAAATTATATCTTACAGTCTAAACAAATATGAAAAACCTGCCAAATCTTCTTATAGAAATCCCAACAATCTTGTGTTTTCTTGGTATCTTCTGGGAATAAGGAGATTGGGAGGAGGGGAAAGAAAGGCCAGCTTTTACTGGAAATGTGTGTCCTGATCCTGTAGCTATTCCATGAGAATTCCTTGGTGCCTTCTGTTGAAAGGTTTCTCTTGCGGGTATTGGATTCAAACCAAAACCTGAAAGCACAGCCTAGGGTTATTTTTAATAATTTGGGATTTTCTCCTCCCTTATAAGAAGTTCTTCAGAGTGTTGGGTTGACAAACAGATTACAAGTGAACTCTGGTCAGTTTATAAAGTTTGTTACAAGAACAAAGACTGTTATTAGAAATTAATGAATGCTTTCCTTTCTCCCTCATGTCAAAATAGGCTTTTGACATTTTCACATTTTTCCTTTTTGGTTACATAAACAATTCCTGTTTGCTTAACAGAATAGCATCATCCTCCCTGTCCTACACGGAGGGTGTGGCACCATCTTTCCCAGGTCCCTTCCCTGTGGGGGAGTCAGTCAGGTTTGGTTTAGTGTTGGGCCACGAGTTGCCACCACCAGTAATTGCCACAACTGCTTCCCAGAGTGGGAAAAGGCACGTGTTCAGGTGTCTTGCAAGCCATGGCACACCTTACCTGCCACACAGCACACGTGTGCTGTTTGTGACCAGCTCCTGGCTCGGCTGGCTGCAGTGCCAGCTTTGCCACTTGCCCTGTCAGTGTGCCAGGAGCTCTGGTCTCACTGCCTGCTGGTGAGAACTCATGTCTAATGGTGTTTAGAGAAGCTGAGTATTTTCCCTCTCAGACTTTGGGGTAGAAAACAGTGTCTAGCTCATGTCTCTTCTGCTGTCCTTGTTGCACCTCGTGCTCCTCACTCCTCCTCTGTGGGCTGTGGTTCTTGGGAGGAGAAGAAATTCAGTCCTTTGCCTGTGTGTGCTGGTAAAATCACTGCCTTGCAGGGGCTCTGTGCTGGGAGGTGTAGCAGAGTGTCTCTGTGTTTCTTCTGATTTTGCCTCGAGGCCTCTTGTCATTCAGCAGCACACCCCAGCTCCTTGCTCCTCTCCCACTGTCCCCACATGTCCCTTCAGCTGCACCCAAAATGCCCCCATGCCTGCCCTTGCCTGCAGTGTTCCTGCAGGGCTGTTCTCCTTGCCTGAGAGGTGCTGGTCATGAATTCTGCAGTTTCCAGGTGATGCTTCTAGTCACTATTATTGCTTGAAGTTTAAAATGTGCTGTTGGCTGAGTCCAGGCTGCCTCTTGCAAAGACCCACTGTCTAATAGACTCAGGTAACTTGTGCAGATCAGAAACAAACAGAAGATGAGCAGCACCACTAGTGTGACGTAAGGTAAGGAAGCATTTTTAGAGCCTCTCAAATGGTATGTGGCATCATGAACTTCAGTTTAAATTCTATCAACAGCAATTTGCACTTAAAACCTAAGCCATAGATATTTCTCAATCTCATAGCTGAGAAACATGCCTTAAAAATGTGAGCCAAGCATAGCTGGTACAGTGTCATGTCCCAGTGTGTAGGATCCCAGATTCCTGCCACTTAAACTGTTTTGGTTTTTGTTTTTTAAATTGAGGAATACCCAATTCCGCAATCATGACTTCCAGCAAAGATGTTTTCTTCCCAGACCAAAAATATGAACCTTATTAGCTGGACTGTAAAATGTAAGAGCAAAGTGACTATACTGGCTGCAGAAACAAAAATCCCAGTTTCAGACACAGACCAATCCCCTAGCAGTGGGCTAACAGCATCCACCTCCTTTTGAGCACCAGAGAGAAAATCTTAATGCACTTTTTGTGTATTCTCTTGCAGATTCTTATTAAATGTCAGATGCTAGGCCATTTTTCCCTATACATCTGTCAGGGGAAAGAGGGGTTTGGGAAAAGGGAAGGTGTTTATAAAACATGTTCTGATAGAACATCCCCTATGCAGGGCAAATTGACTTCTGTGGTATGTGGGCTTAGGAGGGAAATGGGGTAACAAGAGGAAAAAAAAGAGAAATTAATGTATAGAACCTCAGAGGTCAGAATTAGATTATATTCTTTCTTTTCATAGTAAAGATACCTGCTTTATGAAGCAATGTCCTAGGTATTTAACCTGTAATGGTTTCATAAGAATGCATTCCTATTTCCAAAGAGACAAAGAGCCCAGAACATGGTTTAGGGATTGGAGAGAATGTGTATCAGTTACATATGAGTAACTGTTCCTTGTACTGAAGTGAAAATTAAATTTTTGATACTGCTGTCATTCTTTGATTGAGAGACATGAAGCTATAGAATTAAGCTTATAGTGCCTGTCATTTAGTTGGGCTCTGCCTTAGTCAAGTTGGCCAAACTATTAGAGAAAACTAGGCTTCTGGATTTAACCTTTTAACCTCTTGTTTCTAGCATTGCAGCACATCACTGCACTGCCCTGTAGCACAAGAATTGCTCAAAAAAGTATTGAACAGAACTTGAACTGCTGATGTGCTGGTCCAGAGCTGCACTTTGGCACCTTCAGTTAATATTTCCAGATCAGGGTAGTAATTTAAATCTCTCTTGAGATCTGGTGTCTTGTCCTGTGTTTGCATATCTCTCAGTCTGTCCATGATTATGGTTGCTTAAATGGTTTTGGATTTTAAACTTTTTGGATCTTCCTTTAAAAGTTCCATTCACTTAGTCAGTGTGGAGATGGTGCCTCTGCCAGGGCCCCACATGGGTTTCCATTTGTGTCTGCTTTCTCAGTTCTCACAGGGAAGAGGTGGCATGGGATTTGTTCAAGGAGGCTGCATTCATTTTCAGTAGACGTGTCTCCTGTTGCACAGTGATAATGTGGAACAGGTACGATTGCATTCATGCTGCAAGAGCTGAACTGTAACCCCCACTAGAAGAATTCTGATCAGGGTCCATATAAGTAGGAAGGGTTTGCTTTTTTGTTGGAAGGCTGTGGTGAGGTCTTAAGGCACGAAACCTCCTCTACATCACAGCCCAAAATAGTGCATTGTCCCCAGAGAGCAGCAGCAGCAGCAGTTTGTGAATGGCAAGACCAAGCCTCCAATATGATAGGACAATCATTCTCCATGGAAATTCCACTTCATAGTGCTGAAGGGAAGTGAAGCTTCATTTATTGACACAACTGAGGAGTTTTACACTCTGTTGGGTTATGGATAGAGAAGAATAGTAAAACAGCTTCTACTTGGCATGTTATCAGTGCAACCACCAGTTAGAGGGAATTCAGTCATGCACAATGCCTGCAGTCTGCACACCAGGGAAAGTAAACTTCTGTAATACATAGCACAGTCATCAAACTCTCTGCATGCACATCTAATCTCTGCAACTGTCTCCTGGGTTATGGTCTAGTGTGTGAATACAGGTATACATTATTGCTTCCCATAATCGTGCCAGTGGACAGCAAGAATAGACATACAAAATCTTGGAAAGGCATCAGAACAAACAGGCACATGTTCTTCATCTCTCCATGCAGTCACCATGTACCAAAAGCGCAGACAATACATCATATGTGAGGGCAGAAAAACCAGACTGCACCCCGTGCAGCCATCACACCTTGAAAATAGACATAAAATGGGAAGTCAATATGAATACACAGCTCCTAACAGTCTAATAGAATAGATCACACCACAGCCAGGTACATCTGTTCTCAGCACTAACCATTATCATTAGCTTAAAACACTTAAAATCACTGAGCTTCTTCAGGTCTGGGGACAGATTATAGCAGGAAGAATCTGCTAAATAGATTTAGCAATGTTGCAGGCAGGGACCTTGACTACATTAAAACAATACATTTTGCATCTCAAAGGCTGTAGGCTGTTTTCAGAGGAACAGTCTGAATGAAGAATGACACTAACACTGGATAGCAATTTCTTTATCACTGTGTAAATACGGAGCTTGAAACCCTTGGACAAACAGCTGTGCCAAACTGGAAAACAATTTGCCTGTGAAAAATCAGGCTTGCAATGTATGGCAAGTCATCAGCCATCCTGTGTTCTTGTCAGACTTCTGTATAGGCTGGATAGACTGACCTGTGACTGGACTTCAGACTGAGGGGCTGACAGAAAGAATCAAATCTCTCTTCTGTAGGAAAAGAAACAAAAGAAATAGCATGTTTCCCCCGTCTCTCTGTGCTCACATGCTGGCATCTGACTGCTGTGAAATGTGAGATATGGATTCTTGCAGAGACTGTCAAGTCATGAAAGCATAGAGGAGCTTTCAGAATCAAACAAACAAAAAAGCAGTTTGATATACATACAGCAGTGACTACTAAGGTGGTATGCTGCTTCTTGTTTAGGCCTTGCTCTGAAGGAGCTGATGAAGAAGGTGTGTGACTGGTTC
Organism: Horornis vulcanius; assembly: GCA_013401035.1. Taxonomy (NCBI): domain Eukaryota; kingdom Metazoa; phylum Chordata; class Aves; order Passeriformes; family Scotocercidae; genus Horornis; species Horornis vulcanius. Next base: position 8,346 of record VZUA01102080.1, read on the forward strand.
ACTGCCTGCCTCTTCAAAAGAAGTGAAAGTGGAGATAGGGCATAATAACCATGATAGAAATAAATGTATGAAATGCTATTTTTGATGATGAAAAATGTCTGGAAGATGCTAAAGAGAAAAAAAAAAAAAAAAAAAAGGGGCATGTATGTTTTGCACATAAGCTAAGAACAGGTCCAAAGGAATAGGTAAAGATTTAGCCTGCGTTCTAATACTTGTCAGGAAACTTTTTTAAACTTTATGAATGGCCATGAAGGATTAATACCTCTGCCAGAACTTCAGTGTGTGATTCCATATATTTTCACCCAGACTAGGAATTCTCCAAGAGCACTCCTATTAAGAGATTAGAAAAAAAAAACGCAATTGCAAGTACACACAGAAAGCCATCCTGATTTTTAATCAAGCTCACTAATTTTTGTATCTTAACAGAGAGCAGAGATCCCATCTTCCATGCTGTCAACTTTTCCATATCTCCCTCCGTTCTGTCTCATGGCACAGATTTCTGAGGCATTAAGGCTGACAGGAGTTCTGTGTTTCCCCACAACAGAGCAGGCTGGGTGTGTGGAAACTCCTTCCCCATTCTGATAAGGTGAAGTGTCTTTGTTTTGACCACCTTGACCCACAGTTTGTTAAGCTGTTTTTCCTGTGTCTGAAAGGCCACATAATTCCCTTGCAAGGCCCTGAGAATGCTTCCTGGGGAGGGAATCCCTGCCTTCAGGGTACTGACATAACCTGCACACAGTGAGTGGAGGTCCCTAGAAAACTGCAGGCAACAGCCAGGCTTCTCTGGCACAGTCATTCTCTCTGTGATAAAGGACAATCTGTCACTTCCTTGGGAGGCAGTCTGAACCCGTGCAGTTACACCCCTGAGGAGCTGGTGGTAAATGTACACCTTACCACCCCCTACTTCCTATGGAAAGTGTATTTCTTTTATCATGTCTTCTTAAATATAAATAAAGAGCATCAAGAGCATCAAGCACATTAAAAGGCCCCTACCGAAACAGGAAACAGGATTGCACCCAGTTCTGTCTCTGGAGAAAGGAAGGAGCAGTTCATGGTAGTTATGTTGCATGGCACATGCAAAGCAATACCCAGATGATGCTCTCTCTGGTGGCAGGGCCATGGTGGGGGAATCAGGACCAGAGCAGGACAGGTGATACCCTGGCAGTTGGGAAGGTAAGCTCATGACAAGAAATAACCCATGGTATATGCCTGTTCATTCAGCCCCAGAATGGGGATAGGTGGGGTATAATCCTTTTAAGAAAAAACAACTAATAAAGTTGCCAAGAACAGATATTTTATAATCTGTGCTAAATCTCTGCTGGAAAACATGAACAGCAATGAAACTGAGAAGACACTAAAAGAAATTCGGGGCAAAGTGCCAGACGCCCAGACGGAAGCAGAATGTGGACCAAAAAGCTTGCGACAATTGGGTAATTATGGTTTATGAATTTCAGCTTTAATCTGTAGTTCAGTGAGTCCTGATTAAATATCTGTTAAACACAATTAAAGTTTGTTTTTGTATTTCACCGTCTTGATCAGAATAATTAGAGACTGCGTGTTTCATGTCAAAAGTAGCAAGAGGAATTTTAGTGAATGAACATCGTTTTTAAAAGCCATTTGTAGCACCAGCTGTTGGCATTATTTTATATTTTAGTGTTATCAGCATAAAGATGGGTCCTCTCAATGCTGAATGCTTTCCAGCGGGGCTAAGATTCCGGGAAAGGCGTGATACAGTGGGAACTGTGCCGGGCCACGGGGCTATGCAGAGAGCCCGGGCTGGGACTCTCCTGCTACAACGTGAGACTGTGCACTTCAGCGGTGGAGGGTGAGAAGTGCTGAGAGCGGGTCATGTAGCGCCCAGCCTGTGCTTCTGTGCCAAAGATGTTTGAGATTGCAAGTGCGATGAGTGATAGGAGGGATCACTGGAGAGGGCACGGATCTGATGAGCTGCATTTGGATTCTCTCATCGCAGCGTCTTATCGGAAGCTGCGTGTGTCCCAAGGGTTAGGTGTTAGAGCGTTAGCCCAGAAGGATAATCGTGGCAGCATTACGAGTGCTCTTGGGAAGGAACCCTTTGACTGTGTGGTGGTGCCTTAGCAAAGGCAACAGGCTGCAGTGATGGCCCTATGCAGTTACTGGAAAGGATGGGTTTGCCCACGCCAGCTGCTGCTAGGATTTCGTGTGTTTGTCTTCATCAGAAGCAATTCTCAGGAGAGGGGACAGAGTCTACAAAGTTGTTCCTCAGAAAAATAGGAAATACATGTTGTCGTGGAGGAAAAGCAGGATAGTTTGAAATGAAGGGAAGTCACACTGAGATACAAAGCTCCATCTACAGAGGCTGCTTTTTTTCCAAGAACCTGAAATGTATCTGAATGTCACCTGAATGTAGTGAGGGCATATAAATAAATCCGGGGGTGGTGGGAGTGTGCACAAGTATATGGCCGACCTGGTTTTACCCTTCATGTCTCTTTATGCCAGCAAAAATGAATCTTCAGTCACAGTTAGTGGTGCCTGAGGAGGGGAAATAAATCTCAAATATCATAATCTAAAAATTGAAAATATCTCCTAGAGGGACTTGAAAGACAGTGCCAGTTTCTCCTCTTGAGAAGGTGTTTTGCTGCTCTGTTGTTTAGTTTACTTCAAATTATATGGTTCCTTTGGCCTCTACAGTTTCAGCAACTTTGCTGAGTGTCAAAAGAAGGAGAAATGCAAGTGTCCTGTGTGGAGGTGACAGTCTTCAAACATAGGACTGAGACTGCAGTCCTACTGAGTAGCCATCCATTAGTAACAGCTCTCGGTCACCAGTGGCTGTGTGGAGGGTTTCTGTGGCTCAGTATCATCCTGCAGAACCACTTCATTTGCTGGCAGCTTAATGATTCAGTAAGAGACTTGCTGGAAAAGCACAACTCAAAACTCAAGAAAGGTATCAGCTTATCTATAGTTTATTTTGGTTTTTTTTAAAACACTGGTCAGTTTCTTTGTTCTGTTTCACCTACCTTTCCAGCTAAGAGGGGAAAAATAGTGCCAGAGAAAACAGAATTTCTAAATTAGCCTTCCAATAAAACTATGGATCTATTAATTCCTAAGTGAAATCAAGGTTAATGGTGAAAGAGTTGAACAGAACTTAAAAATCAAAGATACTTTGGAAGACAACATCAAAGGCATATCAAAATATGGTGGTCTTTTTATAAGCTGCAAGCCCTGAAGAGATGGTGCCCCTAATAGAGCTGAGGGAGAAGGGATCAAAGCGATGATCACATGAGTCTTTAAAGTAGAAAGAATATGTGGAGTGAATCTATGAAGAGACAGGTTTTGGATGAAACTTGCATAGCACTGGGATCGTTTATCACGTCTTGAAGCCCGGGTGCAGTACAAATGATCAGATTTCACCAGGGAAGGAGGGAAAGGATATTCAGTTCAGAGAAGGAAGGCTCAGACCAAGTTTCTTTCTGTGGAATAGCAATATCCATGTTTAAATGTGTGTGTGTTTACATATATGTATGTAAACAAATGCATTTTTAAGACATGTATTTTATGAATATTAGTCATACCCACTTTCTTCAGTAGGAATATATTCTGGTGAAACAAAAGACATCAGTGGTATTTGGTTGAGCGTATTTTTTTTTTTATTTTTACTTCATAAAGTTACAAGGAGAGGAGAAACAGAGTTAGAGCTTTTCTGTTATCTTCTGTTGCATTTCTGAATTACTCTGATTTTCCCTTGGAACCAGCTGCTTAAGTATATCTCATCAAATGGCTGAGCTTGTCCAAATCCACTACCCTTATGTCTGAGATTAAAAAAAAAAAACAAAACAGGGCAGTGTGTAGGTCTTAATACGAGTTGCTTTATATGGGGGGTGGGGAAATGGAAATACTGATTTGTAATTCAGTGTGTGTAGGCCTTTCACAAAGTGTATACAAGCCCAGTGAAAAAAAAAAGGAGCTATTTGTTCTTTTGGCAAAGGTGTGCGTAGTTCTTCCACAGAGCTTTATACTACGCCTGAGGGTCATTTCTCTTTGAAAGAAGAACTGACAGCTGTGATGAATGGCATTACCTGGGAAGAGGGAATATCTAGATGTTTAAACAGATCAAGTTTCTTCTTATAGGAGCATAAACATTAGGTCACAAATCTGACTGTTCTACTTTCATGGACAATCAGGATCAATTCTATGCTACTTAAACGTGAACTGGAAAGGCTTAAGAGTAGCTGCATGCCAATATTAACAGAGGAGGGTAGTTCACAACCTGTGTACATTGTCACAGCTATCCTTTTCCATGAAGTCATGGATGAATGCCATGTGCCCATGTTGAGTTGCCTCCTTGTCAGCAGGCGAGATTGCCCGTCCATCACTATTATCTGCAACGAGGCTCATTACCTGCCAGCCAGTAAACATCTCACTCTTGCCATCTGCAGTGAATTACAAAGTGACTGGAAGAATCAGGATCAGTTTGCCTTGCAGAATGATTGTCAAGTTCATTTTCATCTTTGGAAGCCCTTCGGAAATGGGAAAGATGGTGACTAGGATGGGAAAAAAATGATGTCCATTACCCTCAGCTGTGCAAGCTGACTCATGCTATTCTTTACATGCCTTGAAATTTTCACAGCTTGCAGGTGAAATAATTTCTTTTATTCTTGACTGGCTGCATCATTTGTGATAAATAGTGGTGCCATTTTCACATGAGTGGACAATGTGTTCTCTCATTCAGGAAAGATTTTTTTTTTTTAATAAAAGCATTAATTGTACTCAGTACAAAGACGTCTCCCATTGACAAAGTTCATGTCCAGCCCATCAGTGATGCATTCAGAGAGGAGAATTGTGTCTTACAGTAATTTTTGCTGTTAGCATTTTGTCGGTCATTGGTGTTTTCTAAAGCTTCCAGGTAGCTTAACAGTGATTGTAAACCTTGATGTCACTGCATGGGCTTACAGTGAATTTCAAGCATCTGCCTTAGGGAAGACAGGATCTATTTCATATGGCTGTTAAAGGAAAACATTAAATAAGTGGGGTAGATCAAGAATCTGTCAATAATCCTTGGTATACTGTCGTTGGTAATGTACAGATACTGATTAGATGTCTTGCTGTTGGTAGAGGGAAGGCAGACAGAGGAACAGGACTGTTTGGAAACAAAAGTCATTCTAATGGCTCTTTCCTTTGGCTTTCAGGACACATCAGATTAGTGCAGAACCTGGCCCTGGGCTTGGGTGTCCGTCTTTTTTCTTTGGCCTCTTTCTCTCAGCAAAATGCAGAGTTAAAAAAAAAATAGAGTGATATATGTTTGGTATGTCAGCCAATGGCCACATGTGCAGTGAGGAAATTTTCTCTGAGAGCTCCCAAAGCTCATAATCATTGTGCAAGACATAATTATACTCTTTAGAAATCCAGATCGGTCCGCAGTAAGGGGAGGATGGGAGGGAACGTTACAGACGGATTTTAACAAGTGTATGTGTCTCCTTTCTGCAACAATTTTGGTCTTAAGTGCACTTGGCTAAATTCTCATTCTCCCCCGGGAGGGTTACTGGAGGGATTTCCAGGCTTTTCTGTCTGCCTGCAGCAGGCTCATGGGGAGCAAACACGCTGACTACCATTCCTTGCACCTGCTTCAGAGAGGGGCAGCGTACACTCCCAGATGCTTGCCTCAGGGTGCCAGCAGGAATGGGGGAATAGGAGGAGGCTGGCACTGCTCTTCAACAGACACTCATCCCCCTTGGGAGCCTGGAGATGCCAGTGGGCACGATGCACCCAGGACTTTGGAGCTGAGCAAGTGCTGATGACAGTGTTATACCTCATCCCAGCTAGATAAATAAAGAGGTCCAGAGAAGAAAGCTCTCCTGAATTCTTTCTTCACACTCTCATAGTGCTTCAGGAATAGCTGGTCTTTAGCTCTCTGTAAGAGAAGAGCCTCGTGCTCTTTTTTAGAGAGCAAAATCAAATTAAACTGGAGAGCAACCCTGATTTCTGACTGGGTTTAACCATTTGCTTATCTGAACTAATCATTGTTTTTAGGCTTTCTTCCTTTTTTTGCTTTATTTTTTTTTTCTTGATGCTTTGAATTGCAAACATCGTTTGCTAAAGGAAACAAAATCCTGAACAGTGATTTTTGCCTGTAAAAGAGGGATTCAGAATGGTCTGCCATCCCAATTTTTTGGTGACACCCAGATGTCTGACTGACTAGGCATGTTCCTTAATTCTTATATTTGCTATCATTTGAATCTGGAACAAATGCTTATAATAAAGCAAATGAACAATACTAAAGTAAACGAACAATATTTTCTGAACCCGTGAAGTAAATGGAAATTTTGCCTTGGGCAAATAATGTCTGGAGCTTCACAAACACCCTCACTTCATACAGAAAAGAAATAGATAGCACTTATTTCTGTAGCAGGCAGGGATGATCTGGAACCTAGAACCTAGACCAGATGGCTGTGTGATGGACAGTGTAGCCTTTCTGGATCATACCTTGATATTCAGGATGAGATAAATGTCATCCCTTACAGCAGGGTTTTGTGTGTTGCATTGGCAGCACATGCATACTGTTGTCACTTTTCCCATCTCCAGGAACTCTCCAATGGAGGGATCTAATTATTGGATGCCGGATTATCAAAAGCGTTTAGATGTTTAAAGATGTCGCTGATTGCCTGAAGGTAACTTTCAAGAGTACATTAGCAGGTTAGGGTCGTTCCTTTGGCACTGGGTGCCTTTTAAAATTCTGGTCGCTGCCTGCTGTTATGTTTCATTATAAAAATTTCTCTAAAGATCTTCATTGCCACCTCCAAGGCTTGCCAGCTCGCCCACCCGAGTTGTGAGTGCCCTCTAGGCTTCTCCTGTATGAATTATGCGAGGATGTGATACGGTCTGCTCCTCTCAAAGTACCAGGAAGCACAAAAGTATCGAGAAGAGGGCATAAATAAGAGGGAACTAGAAAAATATGGAATTTGGACCGACTTTGCAAAGAGTAGAGAAAGCCTGTACAATGAGCATTGCACTGAAAGCCACAGTGTTGTTATTGTGCTGTGCTCGCTGAGCAGGGATGAGATGGATCTGAAGGATGGCAGCCTTGCTGTGGGCTTGCTTGCTGAAATACTGAGCAGACAAATCAGCTGCAATGTGAACTTGAGCCATTCAACAGTCAGCATAGCTTGGCTTGACAAACAGCCTCTCAAGAAGATACCTACGTCACCAGTCCAGAGAGAAAAGCTCTCCTTTATGCTGTGTTTTGACTGTTACGTGCTTCCAAATGGTACATTTAAGTGACACTGATAGAGAAAAGATGGCTCTAAGTATCAAGCAAGAAGGAAATGATAGAACACCAAGCTGTTGAAATAGCATATCGACTAGCCAAAAGAATGTCTGGCCACATTTTTAGATGTTGTAAAAGCACAGTATGATTATTTAGATCTTAGTTGAAACATGCTAAGTTATACTTGCAAAATATCCAGCCCTTTGTTTGTGGTAGTTCATGAATGCAAGAGATTTATCCCTGTGTGTGGTTAACTATTTCTGTAGGGGTGTTAATGTTCTAAAGTTTCAAACACAGATTTTTAAACCAAATCAAATGGGAACGTCACTCCTCATAATAGGTCTCGTTCTTTGGG
>VZUA01102085.1:3134-15582 GCA_013401035.1 Horornis vulcanius
ATGTTGGTAAAGGTACTCCGATGTATTACTGGCATCATGAGACATTTGACATAGCAGCAGAAGACTGTCAGTTTCCTCTCCTCTCCAAAAATACTGACGCATCAATCACTTGTCAAAGTGTTTTAAAAATTAAAGCCAACTCGCCCTCGCCTTGAAACGGAGGCAGCATGTTCTCTTCCTGCTTTCTGTTAATAGCCTTTCTGCAGGAGGTCACAGGACACTGATTTACACTCCTGAGCTTTTTGTGGACGTTGGTTAAGATCATTTGGAGATACCACAAACTGAAGTTGTGACTTCTCACCCTGAAGTGTGTGAATGAAGCAAATACTGTAACTCTCACAGCTGCAGAGCGGGAAATGCTGTGAACAAACTGTAACTTGGTAACATATGAGACTGATGTCTGGTCCCTGATCTCCTGAGACAAGACACTCCAGTTCCTGTGTTTCAGCTCTATTACCTGTAAGAGGCCAAAATAAAACTACCTTCCAGCATCTGCAAGAACTCTCCTGGCAGCCTCTAAGAACCAAGGAAAGTCAGGTAAGGTTTCCTAAAACCGAAGTGTAATTATTTGAAATTAACTTAATTCTGAGACCTGTGCTCAAGTGTAAGAGCTCCAAGCCACTGTCTGAGCAGAAGGTGGCATGGCCCAGGGGTATGTGCCCTGAGGGACACTGTACCTTCTCCTCTGAAGTGGCAAGGAAATGCATGTATGTGGGCAAGGACAGGATTATGGCTTCAGAGGACCAGTTCATGACCCAAACACGCCTCTCTTTACCCACCACCAGTGCAACTGTGTGTGTGGTTCTGTCTTTGCAGCTGCTTTTGATCTTTCATCATTGTTTTCTTTTCCTTCTTTCTTTTATTTTTTTAACAGTCATCTGTTCTCTTCTTCAAAAGGGTACCTGACTAGAGATGATGCACAATTGCCGTGGGAGCTGGTTTAGGAGGCCTGGTGCCCCTCTGACCTGTGAGACAACAGCAGTTGCTATGTGGCTTCTTTTGATTTGTTCCTGCAGGAGACCAGCTGGTATTTATAGCATTTTCTCTAAGCAAGGCATCATCCCTGAGGTACACTCAGGTAAGAGTACTTCAGGGAATTCCCACTGGGAGGTGAGAGTAAAGGATTTTGTTATTAAAAAACCCAAACCAACAATAAAAACCACAAAAATACAAATCCTGGAGGAAATGCCAGTTTCTTTTAAGTGATTCTGTGAGATAGGGACTGCAAGAGAAGTAGGGAAGCAAGAGTTCTATCCATTCCAATACAATCCCATTTTTTTCAGACAGATATTAAAAGATCATTTCAATGCAAACCCTTTTGGGGAAGGGTAGAAGCTGAAGCCTGCTCAAACATACACGTGATTTTATCTGGGAGACAGTTCATTTCCCAACCTAAACAGTGAAAAAAAAAGTTATAGAAGGGCACAAAGCAACCTACTTCTTATTCCAGGCAGAAAGGAAGGCAAATGGTGTAAATCAAGAGTAGGAAAACCTAGATGTTTTTCCTAAGTTTGTTTGTTGTTTTGGGTTTTTTAACCTAAGAGATATAAAATAGATGAACTTGAGCTGGCTATAATTTTGGGGACACTGGAGTGGCTGGGCTGGGATCACAAAAGAGTTTGTAAATTGCCCGAAGAGACACATTTGTTTCTCTGGGGTGCAAGTGAGAGAGCAAAAGGCCCTTCTCCCAGTTCTGCCCTTGTTGGTGCGTGTGCTGAAGGCACACTTAGTGCCACTGATGGCCCAGCTAAGTGTGAAACCTGGCTTTGTCTATACAGCAAAAAGAAAATGAAATGTTAAATGCTTTTTTATTTTCTCTAAGGATATGGTGGAATTAAGCCAAAAATGTGTATTTGTACTGCTCTGCCTAAAGCAGCATAAGCACATTCTCTGGTGAATCACTAGGCTCCAAAGCTTTTGCTCCTCCTAAATGAATGCCAAGTACCCTGGGGAAGTGCTACCAGGTACAAAGACATACAGTGACACTCCTGGGCTAATGCATGACTGGTGTCCATGGCTGAGGGTCTGCAGGATTCTGCCCCAAACTCCCTAAGATGATAACATTTTGAATCTAATCCTCTGTATCTGACTTTTCACTGTGCCCCAATTCACCCCAGTTTTTCTGCTTAATGCTATTTTCTGATCTTCTTTAAAGAATTTTCCAAGTATTTTGCCCAGTATCTTCCATGAAGCTGGTGAGAGAAGTTCTTCACTGTTCTGGGGCTGACATAAGCAGGATGTTGGCAGGAAGGTGCACAGGATATCTCTGGAGATCAAGGAGAACAGAAGATTGCTGCCACCATGCTTCTATGGACAAATTATACACAGAAAAGTTTGGAAATCCATCTTCTGCAAGATGGAGATAAAGGATGTAAGGGCAAACCCACTCAGATAAATTTGAAGCTTCCTTTGCAGCTACAACAGCCATGTTGACATGCACTAGGTTAAGACCAGACTTAACTGTTTTGAAGTTAATTGCCTGGCTGCTTTAATTGGATATAGGCTTCTAAGTCATCTGTGTGACACAACTGACTGATATTTACCTCTTCACTGCTTTATCTTGCCCAGTGATGCAGGGTCAGTGCACATGTTCCTGTGCATTAGAGTTGCCCACAGAACTGGTGGATTATTTTGCAAGAGAAGCAAGTAACATTTCACATCTGAAGGGACTGTTTAGACTTTAATTTCAGGCAAAGCTACTCTGGCCTAGGTTCACTTTCTGCTCCAAGGCACTGATAACCATCACCAGCAACCAGACAACAATCACTGATCTGTGGGCTACTCACTGGCAGTGCCATGACTGCATTTGGACACCCAATGGCCTCTGACTGGTGATGTGACACTCATGCAATGCAGTCAGTGTCCCTCTGGACTTGCTGAGGGGCACAGAGGTCTCATGCTCTAAGCACACACAGAGTTAGAATACCACAAAGTAGTGTCTGGAGCATGGCTGAGGATGAGGAAGCTTTCTAAGATGACCCTTGGAACACCAGGCTTCCTGCTGCAGCTGTGCTAATGGGCTGGCAGGCAGAGGGATGCAGGACTGCGGAGTCCAACTCCTTTCTTTCTTCTGTGAATCTCTCCTGTCCAAGATGATGTAGGATAGGAACACCATGGGGGAGAGAAGACACCCCTACTGCTCCCAAGCACTGCACTGCTCTGTGAGCTGACTCAAATAGGTGGAGCACCAGGTCTGCAGTCAGGCCCAGAAAACCACCAGCAGCTGGGAGCAGCAGGTCGTGTGGTGCAGAGACAGCAGGTGGCTCCTGGCTGGGGCTGGTCATGCACTTGCACCAATGCACTAGCACACCCAGCCTGGCTCCACTGAGCCAGGGGTGTCACTGAACCTGTGGAGCAAATTCCTGCTAATAGACTGCAGCTCATCTTGCAGTCATCCCTGTTACAAGCAGCAAGACACTGTCTAAGAATCCTGATATCAACCTCTGTTAGGGTTTTGTATTAAGAGAACACAGGCTCAGTTTCTCATCCTCATTATAACTTCAGTGACATAAGAGTAGAGAAAAAAAAGACACTAAATACTCTGCATCAAGGAGTGCTGGGTCTTTTTCCAAATAAAATGAAGGAGGATCCCTTAGTAAGGTGGAGTCCCACACAAGCAACTTTGCTGTCAGGTTCCCTCACTGGGAGGAAGTCTATGAGGATAAGCATCTTCCTGCTGCTCTATGCCCCCACAACTACCTTGTGGCCATCAGTCATGTTCAGCAGGGACGTTGGCATGGGGACAGGAGGCTGCCCACTGCCAAAGGCTTCCTGGACAGCTGTGTGCTTGAAAGAGCACTGCTGGAGGACACCTCTGACTGCAGCTCTCCTCCCCTTGCAGGACAGTTCCCATTGGTGAGGACCATCCCTGTGTGCTGGGCATAGGAGTAGGCTCATCTGCACCAAATGACCACTAATCTGTCCTCACATCATACAGAAAGGCAGCTGGGAGACCTGGAGTATTGCATACAGAGAAGCAGTACCCTAGGTTAGTGTTTACCCTCATTTACATGGATGTAAACAACCTGCTCAGAAGCAAGCAAGGATACCTGATTTTGGCTACTGCCACTGCGAGGAGGACACTGCATGGAGTAAAGAGCTACCCAGGAGAAGCTGCAGAGAAATCAGCCCACCCCTCTTCAAGCCATTTACTGCAATACGAGGCAGGATGAATCAATAATATGTATCGAGCTGGGAAAGTTAATCTGCATCCAGAGCATCATAACAAATTAAAAGGAAATAAAATCAGTACAATTCCACTGGCTCTCATTACTATCACAGTGGAGAGTAATTAAAATCTATGGGGCGAATTCAACACTGTAGGAACTCTCCTGAAGCCAAAAGCACTTTACAAGGGCATTGCTTTTTCCAGATGCTATGTATTTCCAACAGCAGCAGGAATGGCAAAATGGCCAAAGGATAGGACAGGGCAGAGCAGAACCTCTTTAAGAGCCAGGCATTCTGCTGCTTGCTCTTCCTCATGTGGAGTCATGCTGCACGCCTGCTGGTTTGGTGCTTAATGTGCTGACTTTCAAAAGCTCCAGGCATTTGTATGTGGGGTTCCCACTCAAGGACTTCCCAAGCCAATACACAACTGCCAATCATCTGCTCTGGCTGTCACTCATCCTGCCTGTTCCCTGCTCCCCTGCATTATCCTGCTACCTTTGTGTGCACTCCTCTCTCCTCCCCATGCCTAAGCACAGCCATCCCTGCTACACGCTCTCTTAGGTGCTGAAGAAATGCCTTTTCCTGCCACAGAGCACCTTCTGCTATCCTGTTGCCTGATAAGACTCTCAACCCATCTTTCTGTGCTTTCCAATAAACTCCTTATCCTTTGACCCACACACATCCCTGATGAAGCTGAAGGAGGACTATCACGTGCCCCAAAGCCACAGCCACTTGCACTCACATTACAGCTCTGCTCCAGTCCTGTGTTAATTATGAGCTGGAGCTGTGCTACAAGGCAGGAATTCACCTTGAAGCAGCATTCACTGACCAAACTTTTGACCCTGCTGCCCCACAGCCGAGGCACTCTTGTGACTCAGTCGGGCACCTGATTCCCACTGAGTGGAAGGAGACGTGTGAAGCACAGGAAGCACATTCCTCATCACTGCTCACAGCATTGTGTCCAGCTACCAAGCACTGAAGCGTGAGGCAGCAGTGCAGATGCCACATTGATACCCAGAGAGGCAATGGATGGTGACAGCCACTGTCAGTATAGACAGGCATGGGGCTGCAAATGCAAAGTTTGGTTCACAGGGCTTAGGAGCTGGAAACTGCCATTAAAAGAGGGAGGCATTGGATGGAACAAATCAATCTGGCAAAGTCCTGTAGATGGTGTGTAGTAAAAGATTTCATCTCAGTATGCTTGTCCAGCTTTCACCTTTATGAATCTCTTATCTCCTGTCACCCCACCCTGTGCACGGCTTCCACTTACAGAAGCTGTGACAATGTCAGCAGGATGATACAGCTACCAAACACCACATATTAGTGCTGCTGAGGGTTCTTCCACATGGACATGTTAACACTTATGGTAACATACAGAGATAACCCAAAGTGGATTGTTAATGCTGTTTTACAAATTGGTGTACTATGGTCCTGCAGGTGGAATCATGGACTAAGAGTTGTATTTCCAGACATACCATGATCTTGTTCACTGTCTGGAAAAGTGGAGATCTCAGTTAACCTGGCCTTACCTCAGTATGCCTTTCAAAAGTTCAACCACTTTATTAACACTTATCCATATCTGTAACCATGTTCACCAATGAACAGCACAAAAGCCTCATTCTTAAAAGTCTTCAGCACCTTGGAAGTCACAGCCATATGATCATAGAATGTGCTTCAACATTTCATCAAAAACAGGTGCTCACATCTTTCAAAACAATCCAGCAAGGAAAGCAAATGTAAATCTGCCCCTTAATAAGTACCCATCTAGTGGCCAACCTCCCTCATTTTTCTAATTTCCATCTGAAAAAAACAGACCTTCTCTCCAGATATATCAATCTCATCTGCCTTTCCTATTACAACAACTTTGAGTTGATTTGTATGGCATTTATACATTCTTCAAAGGGATTGCTCTTTAAGGTAGTGTTAGCTTGAGGTATAACTGAGTTTTGATCTGAATATTACGTCACTCGAAAGGGACTGTGCTCTGAGGGTCTTTATAGGAGGTGAGATACAGGTAGAAGAATGGCTTTTAGGCAAAGAGGAAATAAAGTTTCTGACACTTATTCCTCTGGATAGGCCAGGGGGAGTAGGGATTTTCTTCCTATGGAGGTCAAAAGCCATCCTATTAAAAAAAAAATAAAATCAAAGGTATGCACTAGTGCATGCTGCATTGTTATAAGCATGAACAGGACTGGTGATGTGGTTGTGGGCTATACTAGTGCCTGCAGCTGCTTCTGGCTGGGTTAGCTCTGTTTTATGGATTTACTTCATGCTACTGCTGTAATGAAGAAAAACCTGAGGAGCCTGCTGAGAGCCAAAATAAAAAGTGTTGCAGAATTATTGCTCTACTGTCTGCATGTGACCGACCAGAAATATTGCAGGACTGTGTAGACAAGCAATGACTGTCTCCCTTGAGAACATGGCTCTGTGGTACCCAGGTAAGAACAGAGCTCAGAATAAAGGGCAGAAGATCCTCACTAGGAAACAGGACTGACTGAGTTAGCAGACCCGGTTCTCAGAGCCAGGAATGAGGCATTGACTCTTCCTGGATGTGTTGGAAAGTGTTCCGAAACTCCAGTGGCAGATCAAACAAGCAAGCTATGCACCTTAACCTTAAAAAGCTGATCAGCTCAGAGGCTGCTTATCAGTACAAAGGAGTCCATGGCCTACCCACTACTCTTTCAAAAACAGATTTTCTTCTTCATTCTTTTTTTCTTCTATGACTTTGGCTGATGTTTGTTTTCAGTGATACTGAGCTTTTAGGGAAGCTGAAGTACTGTGTTATGAGGTCTCCCCACAGCAGGTATTGTTTCTGCAATCATAAAGCACCAATTTCCAAAGCTGTATCTTGTGCTTAAATAAGAGAAGTGCCACATTGGGGCTTACTGGCAGGTTATCTTGTGTTGTGGAAACCTGAGCCCTGATTGTCCACAGAGAACAGAGCTGTTGCAACAGCTGTGGTAAAAAATGGGGCACATCAGTGTAAAACAGTTAAGTACCACAAACCAGGACTCCTGAGGGAGTGCTCTCATCTGCTTGTAACTGAGAGGTCTCAGTTCAGGCCTGAGGGGTTTTTTCAGGTTAAACTACCACAGCACAGATTAGCAGTGAAACTCTATCGATCCTTTATGAGGAGCAGTTACCTCCCCGGCTCTTACAAGGCACTTTCTTGGAAAGGGTCTTTTAAGACAGACCTCCTCTTGGAAGTGGTTGCTTTTGTCTGCTCCTAGAAGCAGGCTGGAAGGATCAGCTACACCATCATGAATGACAGCAGCATTTCAGCACAGAGCTGACTGATATCTCCAGGCACTGATATCCTGTTGGTCAAGGGGGCTC
The DNA here is from genome assembly GCA_013401035.1 of Horornis vulcanius. Taxonomy (NCBI): domain Eukaryota; kingdom Metazoa; phylum Chordata; class Aves; order Passeriformes; family Scotocercidae; genus Horornis; species Horornis vulcanius. The sequence continues at coordinate 10,638 of VZUA01102085.1, forward strand.
AGCTTCAATCCAGTACCAGCCACGGCTATTGCTATTCTGCTCCAGCCAAACTCTGACCCACTGCTCTGTCTCTAGACTTCTCTGCAAGGCATATGTATCTATTGAGAAAGATGCTTGAGACGTAAAGATCCTTAAGATAAGCAAGGAGTTGAGTAGAGGGAATGGTAGGCAAGTTGTCCTTTCAACAAGCTAGGAAGACAGCAAATAAATCTGACACAACTCCAACAGGCTGTGACACTAGAAACTAAAGTGCATCACTTCTGTGCTAGGTCTGAATGGAGCTGTCTCTGCTCACTGTCTGAGGGTTTTTAATTCCCTTTTCCTCGGGTAAGAACCTTGCATGAAAAGTTCAGCTGTGTGTAGTCTGAGTCTTGTGAATCACTTGATTGTGGTCAAAGCCACTGTCATCTTTCAGTTGCTAACCGGCTTCCTAAACATGCCTACAGAAACAGTAGGATTGCTGTGTGGTAAACAAATTACTTTTGACAGGAGACTGCCAGCACTGCTCCCAGACGCCAGGGAAGCCACAAGATGGGCTGCACAGTGTCTGACTGGAGCAGCTCTAGCATTGCATCCAAAGCTAGTGCACTGTCAGGCTGATTCTGCAAGCACTGACAAAGAACCGAGCCTGCAAACTCCCACTACCATCTGCTGAAGCTTCATATCCCAAAGGAAAAATGGATTTTTGCTTACACGTATCTTTAAGCATTTCAACAGCAGAGAAGGCAAGGGCGTAGACACTCTCTCTAGCTAAAAACACAAAGCCATGGATTTTTTCTTTATAAGAAAAAAATTACTGCTGCTCTTTGACTTGCAATCTAGGACAGGGTCTCTTTCAAAAGCTTTAGAATCTTTAGTCCCTTTCTGGAGAGAAATCCTTAGGACAGGCACTGTTGAGTTCCTAAACAAATTATTTCTAGAATGTGAAGATACTGTTCAAACACAGGTTCCAAAAGGTCTGCAAAGGTCCCTGAGTTGTTCCAGGCCCTGAGATGCTACATGGCAAAGTGAATATCAGCAGACAGTGGAGATTTTTTTTTTCCCCTTGTGCTTCACCTTGAAGCAGCTGTTAGCAAAGCTAGAAAACTCCTCTGCCCCTTGGTGTATTTAATACAGCCTTGGCAAAGGGACTGCAGTCTGTCAGCTCATGAATATGGGAATTGCCTAATTCTCCAGCTATTCTTATTACCTCAGCCTGAGGATCCCAGCTTTCCATAACTAATTCCTGAAACCACAGACTTTCCACTGTCCTTTCTGTCCTTGAGCAGCAAATTGCTCCTCCTCATGTAGCTGATGCTGGTGCCTGCTGTGGTGCCACCGGTTTTCCCAGGGCCCTTTCCTAGCAGGGACAGCACTGTGGACAAGGTTACTGACCCCTGCAGTCCCATACAGTTCCAGGAGATACTCGCCTTTTGTTACTGTAACTTACAGGAGGACGTCTGGAAAATAACAAATGCTGCACAGCCCTGTGCAGTGGCTCGGGCTGGCTGAACAGCTCTGAAGCCTGGGCAGTGGGCTGGCAGCTGTAATGCAATCTGTCCCTGGCAGCAGAGATCTGTCACCCTGCTCCTACAAACCACAGAGCTCCCTGACTCCCTTCACATCCCACCTTGTCTGTGACTCCCACGAAAACTCAGGATTTGTGGTACCTCCCACCTGTCACTTCATTTTTCACTCACTGTCACATACATTCTCAGTCCATCTTCCCTCTCAGTGCCCAAGTACCTGTTTTCTACCTCTTTGTTATTTTTCCTTATCTCACTGATCCTGCCAGACCCGTCCATCCTCCCAAGACTCAGAGCTAAAGCTGTTCCTGTGCTGGAAGGTGATAATGGCTGCCAGGAACCAGCTGTGAGGGCTGCAGCGAACTGAAAAACAGATGGAAGCTGAGACTGGGCTAATTATGAAGCAAGGACTGCAAAACTTGTGGAGATGCTAGCCAGAGGTGCCCAGTTTATTCCCAGAGACAAATGGGTGCATATTTTGAATGTTGGCAGGTGACACAGGAACAGAAAACTCATCAAGCTGTGGACATCTTTCCAATCCTGGCTATGGAGTGGTGCATGTGATGCCTCCTCAATCTCACTAACACCCACAACTGCTGCTGCCAAGCTGCTCTGGACAAGGAGAATGTGCTCACTGCAGTGGCAGCTGAGGAAATCTCCAGGCTGGTTCCAAGGGCTACATTCTTGCAGAGCAGGGGCAGGTTAAAGCTTTTGTGTAAGCCAAGAAGCAGCTACAGCAGCACAGGTTGTATTGCAACAGGATCATGGCAAGGTGGAAAAAAAACCTGTTAAAATCTTCCTGTTTGCTTTGTGAAACAGGTTTTTTTTCCCCAAAAACCTGCAAAAAGGGTAACTGCATAAATGGAAAATAAAAATTGGGTTTTGTCCTCTAGTAGTTAATTTCTTAATTCCAAACTGGCCCATTTAAAAGCTGCAGAAGAAATCACCTTCGAAGTCCATGGTTCTGCAATCAGAACCTCCCTTTCAATTAGTCATGTTATAGGGCTGTAAACACAATAATTCCATCAATACTATGGAACAGTCATGTTGCATCTGTATTAACACAAATGTGTGCTGATGTGGCATAGAGCTAATCTGATATGACAGTAATTGGCTGATGCCCAGCTACGGAGGCCCTGGAGCTATGCTTGCTGTCTCTCCTTTAAAAGAACTGTCCTCTGAAACACTGGAACGGGAACCAACTGTGATGTCATATTTTGCCTGCCATCAATCAGCAATGCTTCTTGCACCTGCAGCACTGAGGTGTTTGAGGTTGGGGGGTAATTTTTTGGCTGGGGGAGCAGTATTTGAAGTGGAACTTGATCTCCTACAAACTTAAATTTAAGAAACTGGGATTTCCAGACTATCTTGTTAGACTAAGTAAGACTCAGTAAGCACGCAATGGATAATAAACTCAGAAAATCCATAAAAGCATTCTTTTCCCTTTCCTCTGTACTACTGGGAGCTGTGCATCATCACCTAGTCTGCAGCAGGCTTTTCTTACACAGATGAAGCTTAAGGAGCTTAAAACTTTACAAATGCTTTGGGGCTACTGTTGTTATCTTGCACAGCGCTCTACAGACAGAGGCAAGCCTTAAATCTGAGACTGCAGCTGGGGTTCTCTGGTTCAGGGCCTTAAAGGAGATCAATACAAGCAATGCGTTAAGGATATGAACCAGATCTCAAACACAGTCCATCTCCTGTCTGGGTCATGAAAGCAAGTGGACAGGCTCAAAAATCAGGCTAGGGTCAGGAGTCTTCACAGTTGCAGTCACAATAGGAATCATTTATTTTGCTTTTGGAAATACACCCATTCTGAGGAGAGACCATATCTTTTTTTGAGGGAGGCTACCAAAGAAACCACAGCAGACAACCCAGGCTTTCATCAGCTCTGTGCACGCTTTGCTGTCTGGCTGCACAATGCCTTGCCTAACATCCTTGTTCATGATACAGCTCTTGGGTTCTACCTCAGTACAAACCAAATAAGAGAGACTTGTTTTACTCAGAAACCATAATTCTCAACAGTATGGCACTAAAGGCATGTCACTTTGGCAACATGCAGGAGCAGTATCTCAAAATTCCAGAAGGTCTGTGGCTGACAGTGCCCAAAACATTTCATGGAGCAGCCAGCGAAATTAGGAGAAATTTTTTTTAAAGTAAGGTGGGGAAGAGCACCTTAAATAGGGGATTTGGAATCTGTGCTTAGGTTCTGGATTTGATTTAAATCTTTCTAGGTCTCTATCTGCTCCTTCATCTGTAAAATGGGATCAGTAAAACCTCCCCAGATTTGCAGCAGTGCTCCCAGTCTTAATTGATGTCTGTGAAGCATTTTGAGAGCCACAAGTGAAAGAAATCATTACCAAGCCCTCAGGCCTTACTATAATACCAACAAACAAGCAGAGTTGTTTATAATGCTTTTCAGTGCAACAATGACTAGGAAATGAGGAAAGGCTAAAGTGTAGGTGCACCCAGAGCTGCTTTGCTGCAGCGTGAATGTAAATGGTAGGAGCAGATTTTACAGATTTTCCTCCAGGGAATTCTGTTTTCAATAATGCAGTAACACTTACACCTCTATGGATTCAAACAGACGCCCTTGCTAGCACCTCAGGTATCAAAACCTATCATGAATTTGGGAGAATGCATCTTGGACTTGAAATCACATGGAAATTAATTAATAAATGACTCACTGGGACCTCGCAGATTTAAAGAGCCAGGTGCTGCCCAGCCACCCCTTCCCAACGACTGAACTCAGCCTAGCACCGTACCAGCACACGATATCCCACCCTGCACAGGACAAAAAGCCCCCAGGCATCTCCAAGGCTCCATCCTGCCGAGTGCAAAGCTCTTGTCCCTGCGGGTGCAGTTTTAGCAGCCGAGAGCAGCGGCCGGGCTCGCCCGGACCAGCACACGGGCAGAGCGCTCCGGCCCGTTCCGCGCCGGCGGAGCCCCCGCGGCTGGCGAGAAGCGAGCGAGCGCGGGCTGCGGGCACATGCGGAACCTCGGCAGCGAGCAGGTGTCAGGCGGGGCAGGTGTGGAAGGGCTTGGGAAGCGAGTGTATCCCCCCGCTCCCGGTCTCCGCGCTGGGCGCCGAGCTGCCGGTAGGCGCCGAGGGGCCCCGGTGGACTCGGGGAACGAGTCCCAGAGAACAGGTAAATCATAAAGCGCTCCATGAGCGGTCCCGCAGCCCTCCCCGCCGCGCAGCCATTCGCCTTTGTTGCAGCCCCGCGCCCGCAAGGTGCGGCGGGGCCGGTGCTGAGGATGAAGAAGGAGCTCGCTCCCCGGTCGCTCTCCCCTCACAGCAGGGCGGTGGGGACGCGTCCTGCGGGACTGGCTGCTGAGAGGAACCCGCCCGCAGCTACCTACCTGCGGAGCCCGCCCGGGACGCGTCGCCCGCCGCCTTTGTTGTGCATGCCCGCCCCGGCAGCGCCGAGCCGCGGGTC
>VZUA01102089.1:0-25161 GCA_013401035.1 Horornis vulcanius
AGGCGATGGGGACAAAACAGCAAAGTGGGAAAAGGCAGCACAGAAGGCTGGAACAAGGGCAATCAAGGACACTTGAGGGGAGGCAGGTAAAAATGTAAACACATGAAAATTGCAAGACCAGATCACATGGACCTGGTCCCTTTGTCTCCCATGGGACCAAAGGAAAAAGCAGGAACAGAACCAGCACATATGTGTGTAGACACAAAGGAGGGGACTGATCTTTGGCAGGTGTAAAGCTGGCTGGAGGTCAAGGCTGATGGCAGAACACCAGTTACCGCAAAATGAAGCCCAGCAGAAGCAATTTCACTTCACCATCATCCTCCAGGGAAAAAAGGGTCTAGTCTGCCAGCTCCTGAACTGCTTTCTATCCTACTGCATAATGGTGCCTGCCTTGTCATAGGAGACACAAACAAAAGGAGGGAGGAGACACCGAAAGACAAAGCCAGGGTGAAAGTATCAAAGCAGTGTAGAGACCTGAGGGTGACTTTGCCACCAAGTCCGCCTCAAAGAAGAATCATGACATTGTTGACATCTCTTAAACAGCTTAATAGCAGTCTTTTATGGATTTCATTTTAAATGCTTCCATCTCAGTCTAGAGGAGCTAGCAATGGACTTCACTTAGAGTAGTGTGGGTGTGTGGTCCCAGGCTCCAGTCAGGACTCTGGAAGTTTTCACCAGCCACACTTTGGTCTGAATCTTTTTTCTAGAAGATTGCATCATATTGCAGCCAGTAGATTGCTTGTCCCACATTCTTCCCAGCTTCGGGCAAGTCCACTTGCTTAACAGTTTCCTGTGATGCTCCTATGACGCTTGATTAATTCTGTATCATGGTGAGATTAAAAAGACAAAAAGCCTTTTTCCACCCCCTACTGTTCCTTTTTTTTTTTTTTTTTTTTTGTACTTGTCACCTTGGGAGACAATGGAAATGCAGAAACACATTGGCCAGAAAAATGTGACTCACAATTGAGGGAGCTGCAGCAGTTGTGTCCTTGGCCTTACATTCTGGGTTCACAGTGTGAGGCAGGGGCAATGGAAAAGAGAAGCATCATTTCCTCACCAAACACTGCTCAAGACCTGAACATGCTTCTTTCAAACCCACATCTAGCCAGTAGAGCACATCTAATCACCAAAGACGTGTCTTGCTTCTGACTCCTGTGGTTCCAGAGGCAGCAACATTCATAGCTGGAAAATCACAAGATGCTGCAGATGGGACCTTAAATAAATGGAAGGACTCCTGTCAGTCTCAGGTGAAGTTGCAAGCAAGTGCCTTTTCTGTCAGGAGGGAAGTTCACTGAATGTCCCCCCATCAATACCAGTTACAGTGAAGTGCAATACCTTCAGCTAAAAGAACCCTCTTGGCTCACCTGAACCTGTACAGGGTGCTAGAGGAGACAAGGCATAGGTGCTTGGAAAAGAAGGAAAACAGAGGATTTGCTGTGTTTGAGAGGTAAACATGCTTTCTGTCCCTTGTAGACAGCTGTATACACTACTAATGAGACCAAAAAAAGGAACCGAAAACATTGCTGACCTTTGCAAATTGCTTCCTAGTTAATGGCCTAGTGTGGGCAACTTACAGTTTTATTCGGCTACTCCTTTGGTCAAGGTCTGCTTAGTTTTTATTAATTTTATCCTAACAACAAAGGGGAACTTTTAGCATCACTTAAAAGTGCAACACCACAGAATCAAATGGAAATGACCTTGCAGATCTAGGGGTTATAAATCAGCCAATGGAAAAGAATGTGCAGTACTAAGAAACAGGACAAAAATGTGCACTTAGATATTCTTGACTAATGGTTTGTATTTAAGAGCACCTTCCCTTAGAAGATCTCAAAGAGCTTCCAAGTAAACAGAAAAAAGAAACAGGAAAAAGACATGCTTTGAATGTCTTACCCTGCATTTACAAGCCCCACTCCCAGATGGTTACACCAGTTGACACCATCAGGAGACCAGGATTGTCACTTCCCTGAGCCCAAAGCTGAGGTAAAGCACAAAGAAATGAAAAATCGCTGTCTATGACATCACGCCCTTGAAGTGATACAAGGATCTGGTGCTAGCTTTGTAGAGACCCACTTGGGAAAACAGTGGAGAGCCAGTCTCCACTGCTTCAGTACAAATCTCTCACCCTGCTTTAGGTTATTCTCTGGGATGGTGTCATCAGCATCAGCATGATGAAGGACAGGCACTAAGAAAGATCTTCTGAACTTGGTCTGTTCCTTTTACAAACAAGCTCTTACTATGCATCTAACTAGCAGATAAATATTCCACCCCAGTCATTGCTGTCACACCTGAGCACCCATTGACACTGTCCTTACTCCCTTCAGGTTAGCGACAGATAAGCAGAAATACTGTAAGACCAAGGTCAAGTTTAGAACCGTAAAAGCTCAAAGAAAATTCACAGTTCTTGCAGACTGGTCCTGCAAGAGATATCAGCAAGTAACTCAGCCAAGATCACAGCTACAAGAAAGTCACAGTAATGGGGACTGCTCTTCATCCCCTGAGAATTAAAACAAACCCAAAATAAACTTCTAATACTGACGCCACAGCAGTTTATCTTCAGACAGTGACTGATTTGACAATGTTTTTATACCTAAAAGCAGAGATCTCCCTACTAATCTATCTGACTGACACATACTGGTTTTTAATAGCCATGGACTCCCCCTTCTAGACATAGCTGTGAAAAGACAAACACAAAACTTGTTTGGTTTTTTTCCAGTGCTAAGTTAGGGAAGAAAGAAAAGGAACAAAACGAAGATGTTTGATTTTGACAGTATCTATCCTGGCATCTCATGCCACTACTTTTGAGAGCTAATGGAGAGTGATCACAATGCCAAAGGAACTTGAGCAGACAGAAAGAGCTGTTAAGGAATCAGAATAAGTTGCAAATGCATCTAGACAAGTGATTAGGAATCTCACCTCCTACCTACCAGCAGTCAGGGGCTGTGTTCCTCCTACTGCACTCAAGCAGGGACAGGGCAGACCTTGCCTGAGTTTGAGATGCCCCAGCTGCCTGAGGAACCAGAATGCTTATTTGCAAGCAAAACTGCATCTAGATTTTGCATGCACCAGTTTTGGCTCAGGGAGTCATTCTCAGATTCCCTCTAAATCCTGGCTAACTGGAAATGCCTAAAAAGTCAAAGACCTGGCTCTGGCATTTTCATAAATAGCTCTCTGTTTGTGGGTGTATACGTGTAAAAAAAGTAAGAAAGACAGCCCCAAAAGGGAAGGTTAGTATTAAGGGCTCCAGGAATACATTTTTTTATTTTTCTATTTCACAGTTGGTTGATTTCAAGCATTCTAATGGCTGCTTCCTACCCTAGTGCCCATCTGTCTATTTTAATAAATGTTCATGGTAGCACCTACCTGGCAAACATTCGAACACCCAGAAGCACAACCAAATTTCACCCCAAATCAGGGGCTGGAATAGCAAGCTATATGGAAATGATGGAATCATCCTTCTTCCACAACGTGGGCACTCACAGCAGTAGATAGACAGCTGAGCAAAACAAACAGACAAAATGTGAGGGGCCTAGCCCCATCTCTCCTTCCATTTTCTTCTGTTAAAAGTCTGGGTGAGCAAAGGACAGGTTGCTGTAGTACTTGGGTGCCCTGTGCAGCCACAGAGATCTGCTGGGTGGCAGTCAGCAAAGACTCCTCAGCTGCCTTGGAGATGCTGAGATAACTGGTGCACTGAAGGCACCACATGACAATGAACTGATCCCCTTTATGACCAGTTGCATTGTCTTTGATCTGTCTGTGTCTCTGGATCTAATCAGTGGTGATGGAAATTAACCTTTGCTTCATTCTCTGGGCATTCAGCGGTGTTCCCTTTCATTTGTCAAAGGGTCTCCAACCCTTCCCCTGCACACCCTCTGTCCCACATACATGTTCAATACCAGGAAAATATTTATCCTGCTAGGAGAGCTGCCTCCACTCAAGACCAGCTTTCCTGCCCCTTTCTCTTCACTCTCTACCTCAAAAAGCACCATCCCCAAGTGTTTGCTCTGAAATGGTGGCAGCAGCCACTCATATGGATGCTGATATTCTGTTACTGCCTCAAGGACATGAGCGTGTGGTTACGTTTTGGCATTTCACCTTCATCAATACTAAAATTTAGCAAGAAATGTGTACAATGAAGGCTTATGTCTTAGGCCTTTTTCTTATTAATCCTATTACACTTGTCTTTATGAGCTCTCCAAGTTCCTTTTACTCCCTCCGGGGCTTGGCTGCAAATGAGATTTTGCATCTCAGTGTAAAATAACCAGAACATTTTTCTATAAAATTAAATAAAAATCCTCTGTCCTGACAGTACATGCCCAGAATCCAGTTTCTGAAGTCTACATTTTTCCAAGTCCTTCATTGTCTTCTCAACTTCCCTTAGCTTTGGGAACAGGTTTTCATTCTGTCCTGATGAATATTGTGAAGATGAACTCAGATGAACAAGAGGGAGAAAAAGAGTGACTGAGTTGCAGAAGTCCCTGACTTTTAGCAGACCTCCACTTACAATATATGCCTCAGTTTTCCAATGCAAAAAAATGGTAACAGTGATAGTCCTAGCCTGCAATGCAGGTGGGATGGCTCAGCTCATGGATGTTCATGACTACAATGAGATTCTGTTATAACTGATAGTATCAATAGTTTATTATTGTAGTTACAAAACTTTTAGGTAAATATTTTGATTCCTGAACTTGACTGAATCTTCCTTGCTTTGAAAAACAGGACTGGGATCTGTGTACCGATTCCAAAATTCCTAATCAGCTAAATAACTTTTGTTGTTGTTGTTGTTTTTAATATATGGTTTTGACAAGAGGGACTCAAGAACCAAATTCCAGTGTCAATAAGGAAGCTATGCCTGCTTCTAAAAAGCTTACCATAATGACAAGAAAAAGCAAAATGGAAACTGTATTAGAATTCTTAATGCCATCTAGAGTTAGTAAGGCAGAGTGGAATGACCAGAAATGAAAAATAATGGCTGAAGAAAGTTAATAGCAACCCCTCCCAGAGCTCCAACTTTGAATTTAATCTTCCAGAGAAAGGTAAGTATTGTGTGGAAAGTAATTCCCACCATATTAAGAGAGGGGGATTTTTACCGTACCATGTTTGAACAGGTTTGGTGCACTAACATTATCATTTACCTTTGATCTGTAAAATCTGGATATGTGTTTGCAATTCACCAGTACTACTCATAATTTAAAGCCTTTAATACCTGATATGACCGGGTGACTTGGGCTGCAAGAAGAAAACAAAATCAAGCACAGTTTGCAATGTCTTAAAAAAACATTGACCTCAACAAGCTGAGCTCCTGTTCAACATTGTCTCAGAAGCTCCACCAGCAGATTTCCACCTGCACAAGTGTTTTTTCTGTACAGCCTCTGCAGCACTCCACTCTTTACCATAAAAGTTGACATTTAGATATGAAAAAATCAGGAAGGAAAGGGGATGATTTAAAAATAAAATGCAATTTACACTAATTATGTCATTACATAGGATGCTCTGCAAAAAAACATTAGCAAGTGAGATCATATCGGCAAAGCTCAAGATGAGCTGTATGAAAGACTTGCAAGTTCCTAAGTCAGAAAGCTGTGGCTTCCTGCTGCTTCTCATTTCTTGGCCAATCAATGCTTCATAAAGACTTTTAGGATACAGTTAAAGTAGCTCTGCAGTCCTAATGTCTGCAGTATCTAAACAGGAAACCAGTGGTAACATCCTGATATGTGTAGCAACCTCGTGCAGAAAAATACAGGAGCATTCCTGTTACAGCACCAGGGAACAGACCAAGTGAAGTCCTGAGTCACCTGTGGCAAAACAGTCAAAGCAATGACTTCCAAAGCCCAACATCACGCCACAATCACTGATTACCCTTCATCTCACTTCCAGAAAATTGCTGAAAAGAGGATGAGTCCCAGCTCACAGCATAGGGCCTACATGTGTGCAGCTTAATGCCTTCCTCATCAAGATCAAAGCCTCTTTGCAAGTCTTCTCCTTTTCCCAATACTCACCCTGTACTGAACTGGAAGGCTGCATGTCTTGTCTTGAAGCCATCAAAGGCTACCATTAGCAATTAAAAAAAAAAAAAAAAGCTCAGTGAATTCACAAGTAGTTGGTTAGGTCCAGCAGAGCAGTTCTTCAAACAGCATGGTAAGATCTGATACAGTTTTAACACATCTCTCAAGAACCTTCAGCTCAGAACACCTCAATCTGCATGTCAGTCCTTTTCAGTTTGCTCTTCTGTAGCCTGGAGAGGCAAGAGGGGACTTGCTTTTGTTTCTATCCCCAACCAATGCTGCACAAGCATTTCAGGGGGGTGGGCACAGACCACTTTACCATTTAAAACATTTACAAAACCTGTAACATGGCCCCCCCTGCACATGCATTCTTACCCTATGGCAGGCTTCATCTTATGACAAACAGACCAAGTTTAAAGCAAACTTGAAGACAACTGTTTCAGCAGTCTCATGGTGGATGTAAAGAAAACTTAAGCTGTAATATTCTGAAGGCTCATAAGCTGTCTCAGGAAAGTGGAAGACTGCAAACAGGTCCTTCTAATATTCGACCTGTGTTTCTTTAATCCCCATGCTCTAATTCAGTTGGGAAGCTGATGGCCTCAGAGATTCTGCCATCCAAGCGATGATCAGCTAAAAAACAGAGCTAACACTTATATTTTACATTTTGCAGTATACAAAATCTCAGAAAATGGGCTTCAGCTGTTGTCTTTTTTGCTTTTTTGCTTTGCTGCTTTGTTTTGTTTTCCAAAACTGTTCACCATCAATCTATCTAAACCACTTCACTGACCACACTGGCCAGGCAGTTAAGGACTGTGATTATTTGTCAAAGATTTTATTTTGGGAAAAAAAAGCCCCAAACTGACAAAACTAATTCAACAAATTTTTTTGACAAATACATTTTAAAATTGTTAGGCTACCTCAGTTAACCAGATGAATAATGCAAAATGATACAAGGTGAATAATTTATTACAAAATAGGGGGGGAAAACACTATATAAATTATTAAACTAATATTATTTGACAAGTGCTTGCCCTTCCCTGAAGTGCAGCTTTCTCTGTGATGAAACAAAACAGCTGTTTAAAAGCAACAATAGTTTAAGGCAGCAAATGAAGAAGAATAACAAGTGCTAAAAGAGTACGAGATTAGACAGAATGTAATTATTCAGATTAGAAACTGGTTAAAATTGGGAAACTAGGCAAAGGTCCTCTTATAACATATATCATACAATGACAACTACCAGTGGTCCAGATACTTTCACTTATTTGCTTTTTGGTTGCTTTTGGTTGGTTTTTGGGGTGGGTTTATTTTTGGTGTTGGTTTTTGGGGATTTTTGGGGGATTTTTTTTTTTGGGGGGGGGGGGGTTTTGTTTGTTTGTTTGTTGCTTTTGTGAGGTTTTTTATTGGGTTTTTTTGGGGGGAGGGGGTTGTGGGAATTCTTGGTGGGATTTTCTGCAGGTTTGGGGTTTTTTTTATGTTTATTTTTAACCAATGAATAGAATAAAATAGGATAGAACAGAATAGACTTTTTCAGTTGAAAGGGACCCATAGTAAACATTCAGCCTGACACTTCAGGGCTGACCCAAAGTTAAAGCCCGTTGTTAAGGACATTGTCCAAATGTCTCTTAAACACTGATGACTCGGGACATTGACCATTTTTCTAGGAAGCCAGTTCCACTGTCCGACCACCCTCTCGGCAAAGAAACCTCCCCCTCGACAATTTTGAGCCATTCCCGTGCGCGCTGTCACTGGATACCGGGGGGAAGGGAGCAGCCTGAACCTCTCCACTTCTCCTCCCCAAGGAGCTGCAGCGAGCGAGCATGGCAGGCCACGGAGGCGCACGGCTCACGGCAGCACATGGCACGGGAGACCGAGGAGAGCGGCCCAGCGCCAAGCTCCGCCATCCAAGCCCACGGGGTCCCTTCCTTCCCTGCTCCCGGCCTTGGCTCCCGCTGCCCCCGGCGTGGCCTCGGCGCCGAGCGACACCTGGCGGCGGGAGCGCGCGCCGCTGTCATGGCGGGCGCGGGCGCCGAGCTCGCCCTGAGGCGCCTCGGCCCGGCCGCGGGCCCCGCGGAGCCGCCGGGAACGGGCCGGGGCTGCCGGCAGCGCTCCGGGACACTGCGCTCCGGGACATGGCAAATTCCATGCCTTGTGAGGAGCTGCTTGTTCCCGCAGGGTGGAGGGAAGTTGGAAAGCTGGATGGTCGCAACTGACACTCAGGGCTCAGCCACACGGGTGTGAACTCTGACTTAACCTATGACAGCCATGATTAGTAAGGAAGGAAGGACCAGCTGCTGCTCTTCAGGCCTATCTCCTCCATTACAGAATTAGAGAATTTTTTAGGTTGGAAAAGAACACTAAGATCATCTAGCCCAACCATTAACCTGACACTGCCAAACCCACCACTAAACCATGTTCCTAGATGCCACATCTACACATCTTTTAAATACCTTCAGGGATGGTGACTCCACCACTGCCTTGGGCAGCTGTTCAATGTTCAGCTTGACAATGCTTTCAGTGAAGAAATGCTTCCCAATATCCAATGTAAATCTTGCCTGGCACAACTTGAGGCTGTTTCCTCTTGTCTTATGACTTGTTACCTGGGCAGAGAAAACAGCCCCCACCTCACCATAACCTCCTTTCAGGGAGCTGTAAAGAAAAATAAGGTCCTTCGGAGCTTCCTTTCCTCCATGTTAAACAACCCCAACTCCCTCAGATGCTCCTCATCCGACTCATGCTCCAGACTCTTCAGCTCCATTTTGCCCTTCTCTGGACACACTCCAGCACCTCAGTGTCCTTCCTTTGCTGCATGGCCCAAAACTGAACACAGGATTCGAAGTCCAGCCTTGACCAATCCAATTAGCCTTAGGGCCAGCCAGGATGGCCTTATTCAACACCATGGAATAGCACGTTGCATAGCTGTTATTATTTCTTCAGGAACTGTTGCTTTAAAGACACCACCAGCCCCTTTCAAAGGGCGAATCATAACTGTGGCACCTTGGAAAGATTTGCTTCTAGTAGCTAAGTGCAGGAGCTGAGCTCACCCTAAGTATTGCAAGAATTATTTGGGGAATTTATGCTCTTGGGTCCTGGCTCCCAGTCACTAGCAGGGAAATGCTGGACTGCACAGAAGCAAAATTTACAAATCTCTGTCACCGTATGGGAACGCTGCGATACTCCCAATTTACACACACACTTTGGATGTGTAAATATTTCAGAGCTGCAGTTTAAGGGCACCAGTGATTTGCACAGCACTATATATCACTGCTTCCCAGGGAACACAGTGCTACTGAAAAGTAGCACTCAAGTCAGGGATGGATTCAACATTAGCATCTCAGCACTAGCTACAAGTTTGATTGTTTATGTACATCATGTCAACTGATTTAAAATCTATATTTACACACACTGAGATGGCCTCCACTCATTAATAAATTAAGACACTTGTAAACCACTGGATCTGCAAGTTGGCTTTCTAATTTACTAGCATCTGAGTATCAGATTGCCCACTCTTCCTAGGCAAAAGCTGCTGAGGAACACTAAATGCTAAAACTAAATGCTCCACATAGTCCTGTAGACTGTGGTTGTCCATATGCCACTGGAGTCCATGTTCCTCATACTAAGCCTCTCTGCAGACTAAATTTTTCTCTTCTGTCCCGAGGGTTATTAGCCTCAGATCTTTCGCCAACACTGAACTCAATCATTTAAATGAGTTTAATGACAAAGGTTAGTTTTTCCAAAAGGAAGCTGGAAACCTACAGCAGTAAGTTCTCAGGGGCTAAGAACCATGCAGTGAACGAGTTGCCATTGCAGCTGCTTTCAAGGGCCCCTTCTGCCAGCAGCTCTCCAAGCTCATAACTCCCTTCCTCCCCTGAGCACGAATGATGAAATATTAGAGGCTCTGATCTCTGCCTCATTAAATAGAGAATATTCTCACTCTGTCTTGACCTGCGCTAGGGCCAGTTTAAGGAGCAATCTGTCATGAGATCATTAATACGAAGACTTGCTCAGAGGACAAGGATGTTCATCCAAAATTAAATTCTTAACCTTTTTGGGAAGGACTTTGGAAAGGATATTTTACCTTTCCTAACTGGAGGAGTCAGTTAGATATTTCTGCACTGCAGAGATGATGGAATCAAAGTCGAGAGGCCAGCATCATGCTGAGACTTTGCCTCCCCAGTTCTTTCAGTGATGTCCGGCACTGTGTGAGCAGAAGCCCTAGAGATCAGGAAGTAGAGCAATGGTCAGGCAGCAAACCAAGGTCAGTTAAAAACTGAAATGAAAACTGTTCAAATAGGCCAAAGACATGGGCCCCATAACAGCAGCTTGGCAAGGGATAATATGAAGACACTGGCAATGCCTGTACACAGAGAGATGGTGTAAAAACATAAATGAGTTTTAGCAATCTATTCAAGACACAGATCCAATTGTCAGACACAGTGCTTGCAAGTCACATGAGTAACAAATGTGGCTCTGGCTCTGCTTGAATTGCTGCTCATAAACATTCTGGGAGAAGGTCTGTCCTTTAATATATGAATTTATCATATTTGATATCTAAGTGGTTCCTTGGCCTTCCTCCTGCCCCTATCTTCACTTTTTCCCTACAAAAGGTTTTAATGACCAGAGGTACCATCAATGTGATGATGGGAGCAAGCTGTAAGGATGGAGGCAGATGGAGAGAGAGAGAGATAGGAAACCTTCAGTACAAACATTTTCTCCTAATAGTATACAATCTACACAGACTGCTGCAGAAATGGGATGAATAATAGAATCACAGGATTTTCTCATCCTGTGTCACTGTCAAATCCTATTAAACTCACTCCAGGTAAAAGGTACACTATTGACACTGCTAAAACTACACTACACATCGGGGTTACCATAAGCAAATGAAAGAAGATGGGTGTGAGAGAGGATAAAGAGAAATCACAAATCATCATCTTCCCAGTGAAGCATCAAGAATATATGTATTGGGGCTGAAGTGCTGTTCCTGAGGACATAAAAATGCTATATCAGGTTAGGACTGGAGCTTGATATTAACCCTCTCATCACTGTTTTATTTTTCTATGAATAGTGTCTCTGCTGCTTCTTTTGAGGCTAATGTGCTTTTATACCAAAGAAGATACAGACAACTGGATTAGTATGGGATTTAGGGAGCAGACTGTGTACCGGGTGATGTGACAGCAAACAACTAAATTTAATATGGCAGCTTGATCCATTATGTATTTTATTCCAAGAAAAGTCGACATGGGCACATGAAACCTGGACTGGATCTGGCATCACAGTGGACTAGGATCCAGAAGTGTCAGTTCTGGGCCACATGATGATCGCATTTTAACAACCACTTTTGCTGCCACTAAGTACGTTTTACATGGCTTAAGCTTATAAATGCACATAATCCTCATTAAAAATCATCCTGACCCTAAACTTTAAGTAAAGATACATAATATTTAGCACCGTTTTGGCATTTTTACTTGTGAAGTTTAAAGAACTTTAATCGATTGATATTGTTACACTCATTTCCACAGAGACACTAAGCAGGGAGACCAACACATGCAAGGTTGCCCAGGCGAATCAAGAGGCTTAGGGACTACACAGAGAGTTCCCAATTTTTTCAAAAATCCCTATGCAGCCTTTTCTCAGCTTCCTATCAGCATTGAGATTTTATACACGTTCACCAATTGGGCTTGAAATTCGCACACATAACCAGAATCCTAGTTCTGGTAGTCTTGGAGGGGTATGAAAGTAGTTCAGGTCCTGCCAAAGACTCAGTATGGTGACTACTGCTCTTCCTCGAGCAATTACTGATTAATTAAAGACATGCAGAGATAACTTTTTACAAGTACTCTGAAATTCCTCTCTCTTCTCTCCTGGATCTTACACAGGTTTAATTTCATACATATATACAGAGGAATACATAGTGCAGTAAATATTTATCGGCTGATAACACTGATTACACCAAGGCCTGGCCCAAGCTTGGCACCACAGAAGAAACTTGCTCACTAGAGATAAGCAGCTTCTAAGCAATGTAAAGTCTCTTTTATGTTTCATTAAATTAAAAAAAAAAAAAATTATAGTTTGAAGAAGGCATGCTGAATTTGATGCCAAGTTGTCCTTTGCATATCACTGACCTGATCCTTCCCAAAGCTTTATCAGTTCTGAGAAGGACACAGCATGCAACTATTCCAAGAATCAAGGAGAAGCCTTTACAGAAACAGGTTTTGTAATCATTCGCAATTCATTTAGCATACGGAGCAACATTCTGGGTGTCATGTCTCCCAGCTGGTGGCCAGACGCTACAGTGGATGCGACCAACTGGCCACAGTCTTTCAGCCTGGCAAACCAGGCTTCTGTGTGTGCATGGCCAGCGTGTTTCCATGGCTGAGGCTCAGAGCACCATGTCCAAGTCTTGCAAGCAGACGCCAAGCCAGCTGAACCACAGAGGAAATTATCCTCTGGCCAAACTGGGCAGAGGGATGCCAAAGTTTGGGAAAGAACACCAGCCAGCCAAGAGGATCTTAGCATTGAGAGTAGTCGTCTTTCCCTAATGGTCTTAGGTCTGAGATAGATGGGAGGAGGAACAGATGGCTTTCACATTCAGGGCCCAGCCCAAGGATTCAAGGGGATGTAAAGTAGTTTTTCTGTAGCTTCTCTGATTTCGCACACCTTTATGAAGCAATACATCAGGTTCTGGGGCTGGCTTCACTTAGGCTGGAGCTCCTGCTGCACAGGGACCGAGAGCTCACCTCCCACGGCAACATAATACTGGGATAGACCCAAATTAATGTGCCCAGTGCCCAGATGAAAAACAACTTTTGTTTAATGGCAGCTTAAAGATTTCGTCAGTGCTTTATCCGAATGCTTCTCAGTGCCACTTTTTCTTCTGTAACAAGAGGGAGGGTCCTGATCTGCTCTAAACCATTGCTCTAAGATCCAGGAAAGAGCTAGATAAATACCACTTTGTCTAGGGTGAACTAGACAACTAGAGGAACTGTGGATGCTGAAGAAGATGGTAGAGGTTTTCAACATTGAGGCTGGAGAGTTCCACAGGTAGAAATGTCTCCTCAGTGGTGAGCACTAAGGCCCATGGAGCCTGGAGGATGGGTTGCACTTAATTGCCTTGCCCGTTTGCAATTGTACGGTTAATTTTTAGCTAATTTCTGCCCTGAGTATGACTTAGCTATCAGTGCCGTAGCATTACAGCTAAAGACCCGATTGCATTTCCAGATAGGCTTGTCACTTAGAAAACACTAATGCCCCACTTTTGCAAGGCAATTATGAAGCGTTACTCTGATTTTATAACATACCAAATTTCTGTGTTGCTACAGACTGATAACATTGAACCAGCAGCAGCATTGATTTAGTGCTTCTGGCAGTCTGGCTTGTGGAATACTACAGGCCACCAGTGGCCATAGTACAGGAATAATTAATAATAAGGCTCCCTTGCCCTCTAATGAACACAGAAAAACCTCTCTCTCACCCTTGCCCATCCTCCTCTCCATGAATCCTAAGAGGAAGCAAAACTGTGATTTAGCAGGCACATCTTAAGGACCAAGGGTCTGAGCACAGAGGAGCAGGCAAATGGCTGTCATACAATGTGTGGATTGCTGCAGGTACTGACACGCTATGAAGGGAGATACATCCACCCTTCACTGGCTGTGAGAAAAATGCTTACTGGGAGTCTTTGAGGGAGCAGTGAAAAGGAGTGATGTCTTATTTCTATTGTATAAAACAGCTCTGAAATCAAGGCACCTTTGTTTCTAAATAGTCTGTCTTTTGTTTCTACGTACTGGCAGTTCAAGCAATCAGAAATCCTGAGTGTAGCCTCCCCAAACCATGAAAATTAGTTTTCTAGATTTCTTGGGTTTGAATCATCAGGTGACATTTAGGGCTGTATTTTCAAGCATTTCATCAGGTGACATTATAGTAAAAAACCTTCAAGCCCTCCTCACTTCCCCCAAAAAGCAATGAAAGGAAAATTTGTCTTCTCACATACCTAAGAGGCAGCTGAGCTCGAAATTAGATATGGAAGGACTAAGAATTGCTCCTAAAATTGTGAGCATCAACAGTGCAAAATTTCCAGAATCCCCGTCCCAGTGTTGAGGCTGTGGTAATGCTGTATTTGTGGTAACGCTGTATTTGAAATGGAAAATGCTTTATTGTGCTCTACTTGAATTCTCCCATGCTGCTCTCCTCTCCTTGTTAAAGACATTCACTGGGGAAACCTCTGCATGTTCTTTGTGTGTGAGGGAACAAAGTGTCCTCTCCCCTGGAGGCAGAATACAGTGCTACTGAAGCTAAAAAGGCCCAAAGTGCCATATAATGCTAAAATAACAGGGAGTTTTACCTCTACTTATCTCTCGTAATCCTGAGCTATTTTTCCTCCAGATGAAATGAAAGATATATCCCATCATCTCCACTGCACGCAAATATCATAGCCTGTAAAGCTACACATTAGCAACTTGGGAGTTTCCCTCCCACAAAAGCAGATCAACTCAGGTGAACAATGACTAAGAATTTGGGGGTTTCCCCCCCAGACTTCATTTTATGCCTGAAACATATGATACCTGCTAATAACATATGTAGCTGTGGGAGCCACAGTAATTACTAAGGCAAATGAATCTCATGCCTCAGGAAGCAGAGTGCTTTCCATAGGGCTCTGGGAGGGAGTCCCCTGCCTGAAGCATTACCCTGAGACGTGAGGGGCCTACAACCTGCCTCTTTGCACCAGCTCTCACTGCACCTCTTGTCTATCAGGCAGCTCAATCCAAAACCCTTGGCAGGAAGCTGTGCCAATAAATATATTCTCTATTGGCAGGATATTGCACTCCTCTGAAATATCACATATTTGGCCATTAGGGAAGGCAGAGTCTGATCTTGTATGTCAAATCCTATGTTCCCATGAAAAATGAAGAAGCCACTTTGCTCTACTCCACTCTCCTCTTCCCCCAGATAACCGGCCAAGGATGCTGTCAGCAGTAAAACACAGTGCAGGGCTTGCTTTGCCTTGGCAACAGCTGTACCCAAAAGTAGCGTAGAAGAGCGACTGGAAAGCAGAAAGGGGGCAGGAAATACATGTGTCTACTTGCCAGCTGAAACTGCTGAGAATTTTAATTTTAGGCCTCTCATCAGCCCTGACACAAAAATTGTAGCATCAGTTAAGTTGTAATGAGTTAGTGGTGCATGTGACGTTTACAGATTGTAGATTAGGAGCAAAAGTGCAGGACTCCACAGTAGCCTCACTTAGCATAGATGGAGCGTTTGAACCCGAGGCTTAAGTTCAGGAGTTTCAACAAGAAATTAAAATGCTTGGGGAATAATAGGATACAAAGCTTTTCTTCTGTACATTAAACTAGCTTTTATCAACCCTCACCATAAGTGACCAGAAGCTCTTAACATGTGCCTGCCTCATTTTGGGCAGGTATTTGGTGACCAAGGGCTAGTTGGTTTCAGTACAGATATCAATCCCAAGCCCCAGCTATTGCAATAATTGATTTTCTCACTGTGATGATAAATTTAGGACTTATGCTAAAAGACAGACAAAAAGTACATTCAGAAGAGGAAAGACTGGGTCAGCTCACCTGACTCCAGCTTTTGACCACTCTGGGGCCTGATTTTCCCCTTTAGATCAGTCAAATATTAGCCAGCTTCAACACATCAGCAGCTGAGCCTGCAAACATTCCGAACATAGACCAGATCTCCTGGATTATCCCCACATAAACATCACTTGGTGTGCCATAATGTTCACCTCAGGATAGATGCTGGGTGCCTGAACCACCCTTGCTTACAAGGCCTTTGCACATTGGAAGAAGGACCCCTGGACCTCCTTCTCTGATGGGTTTCACTGCCCAGGCAGCCTGGGCTCCTATTGCTGGGAGTACCACTGCCAACAGTAGCAGGAATGCCAGTGATAAATGGTGAGCTGTAGGGATGCAGGGTTCTGCAGTGGGGGGTGCTTGTGAATACACAGGAAGGGAGATGAATTCAAGGGGGAGAGGATTAGACTAGCTCACATTTATAAATGTTCTGTATGCTCTGATACTCCATGAATCCGCCTTTTTTGCCCCACTCCCTCTTCTTCTCCCTCAAATCTCAGCCTCTTTCCTCCTGCCTGGTTTCATCACAACTCCAGATTGCTTGAACAAGCTGCCTGATAAGCCCACAGATGCCAACAGGAAGCAATGATGTTACAATAAGTGTCACAGGGAAAATGTCAACTATATCATTATAATGAAGGTCATGTCTCCCTCACAGAGAGCTCAGGGCTCTGCACAATTCATGTGTTGTTATTAGGTAGATGTTGACATGTGTAACTTCTACCTTACAAGATTCACAGCACAGGGACGAGGTGAGAAAAAGCTGGCTCAGATCTACTCCAAGCTTCAGCCTCATAGAACAGAAGAAAACAATTAACGTGCATTACACGGGCAGAAATTCACCGTATATTCCAGTTCCAGCTCCCTGTGACAGGATATACACACACAGGATACCAGGGCAAATGCACAGCATGCAAGCAGCCTCAGACAGCACCAAAGCAAAGCACAAAGAGGTACTAAGAGCAAGTCAGGCACAAAAGCAACCAGCCTGCATCCCAAAGTTGATACTAGTAAATGGCACTTGGACACTCCATGTAAAACAGCTCACTGCCTCCCTAATGTAGGGAATCTCCTCCTTTTAAAACTAGCAATAAAAATGATAAAAAGGGGACTATAAAAAATATAAGCTTTGAATTAATACTCTAATGAAGTTTTATTATTTTTCTAAAAAAGATTTTGTTCCATGATGAGAAAATATATACTCTCCTTGGCTCTGACTCTATGCTAGGAAGTGGTTGTAGGAGTGTCAGGGGATGTTTGTGCATGCATGTGCGTGCGAGATGAAGGAAGGCACTGAATGCAGAAGGCAGAGGCCTTTTCATTCTCCAGAAAGACACAATGTTCTTTCCCATCTCCTCTCCACATCCAAACCTGTCAATATTTGCTCAGTAAGGGATGACATGTTGGCAAGGATTTTCACATGCACACATGTATGGATATGTACCCTGCTGGAGCTGGTGGAAGAATATTAAAATCTGATAGATTTGACTAATACAAGGCATGACAAAGTGCTTTCAGGGATCCACAAGATTGCCCATCACTCATTTGTTGAGGAAGATTGTTAGGACATTGCTCACAGATCCCTCAGGACATCAAAACTACTCATGTACAGACAGAGAGGAGGAAAAGAGCATGGTATGAGAGTGATCATCTGAAGAACTGGAGGTGTACAGCTTTTGAGGGGCAAGGGCTAAGGCAGGACTGGTGTTTCAGCACACTTACGGGTGGTTGAGCACCATTTTACTCTTCCTCCAGTCCAGAAAGCCAAGGGAGAGGTAAAGCAGGGGGATCAGCAGGTTGCAGCTAAATGATAATTGCACTTCCCTGTGATGCTGGGTTGTAATTTATCTGCTCCCTCCCATTCCCACAGTGCATTGGTATTTCCCCTCCCATCAATTTGTTCCCATATGCACTACTGTGAGGCAAAATTACTGGTTGGACTGAACATGATATTTTTTATGGCAGACTGTGTCCACTCCATTGCTTGGGGAAATGCTGCCCCAGAACTGAAAGTACAGGGAATGTTGAAGCATCCATTTGTATTTTATTCTAGTAAGAGCAGAAGGAAAGTGCTGTTTTATTCCTCTCTCCACAGGGCCATATTCTTAGGCCTCTAAGAATAAAACAGTCAATGTGGAAGTAGCAAGTAATAAGTGAAGACAGTGGAGATACGCTGAGAAGACACTGGAATGATTTGGTTTCAATCCTCCACTCCCTAAAAGATAAACTGCAGGAAGATGAGAGCAGAGAAGAAAGGTTATTTACCTCTAATTCTATTTTTCTATCCTAGGATGATCCACCTTCCCTGTGTTTGCTCAGTGCTCTGGAAAAAAAAACAGCTGAAACTCAGAGACAACCCTTGCAAGTCCCCTGCAGGCTGCATCTGAAGCCCATCACAAGGACAGGTGCTACAAGTTCTCTGCAGAAAATGCTTACAAAGAGATGTCACATCCTAGACCAAAAGGGACTGTACTTCAGAGGGAGACCTTCAGAACAAAGCTTGTTGAAGGAATCTCTGCAAATGCTAAGTTTGGTTTCAAATATCAAGTTGTCATTGTCTTCCCCACCATTCCACCATCCTGTCATATTGCCACAGTCCAAACAGAGAACAAAAAATTATTCTGTCTTGAGATTTCCCAGATTAAAGTCAATGGACCATACTCAAGAGATAAAAGAGAGAGTTGAGGCTTTCCCTCATCACGGGGAAGAAAGTGAAAAAGAGGAAGAAGTGGTTTGGGGGTTGGCCAGTAACCCCATTCAGCACAATGAATTTCTGAATACAAGCCAAAGAAGGGATTCACTGGATAAGTGTAGCAAGTCTTCCCTCAGAGGAAATCACCAAGGGACTGGGTCCACTGTCATCAGAAGCAACCCAGGGTTGGTCCTGCTGTTGCAAGCAAGTTAATCCCAGTGGCTCACAGATTTTTTCACTTGGCTCCTGATCTGGAAAGTAATCCAAAAAGGAGCACTTCCTGCATTTCTTCCCATGCTTATTTATTCACTTATTTTAATTTGAAAGAGGATTTAGTGATTCGTGGGAGATGGGATCGATATCCCTATTGTGAGCCAAGAACAGCTCTGAGCAAGAGCAGTCATGGGATTCTATGACTGATGGCACACCTCAGAACTGACCTCCCAGCACGGTCTGGCTTCCCAGACACCCTTTGGCCACTGCCCCTGCTATGCCACAGCCACCCCAGCACGTCCCTTGGCTGTCTCCTCTTCCTCCTGCACGCAAATCTTCTATGAGTAGAAGCTGTAAGATACAAGCCAGAGGGTGAAACTATGGGTTTGGGATGATAAAATTAGGATGAGATCCACCAAATTCATTTTTATTTGCAATCATAAACCAAGCTCCCCTTTACAAGACAGAGAAGTTAAAAAGGAAAATGAGAAAGAGTTCAAGTGCGTCAGTTACAGGTTGTTAATAGAACTAAAGTATTTTGTACTATTTATATTTTATGAAGCGCTCTTGCTGTGTTTTGTCCAACAGCACATCCCAATAAATGATTTACCAACTCGTAAAGGATCCAGCAAACTGATCTCAGCTCATTCTTTAGAAGGCCTAAGATCCTGGTCTCTATGTTACAACACCATCCCCCCCAAATACACTGATGCACTTTAAAACTGAAAAAAATCCAAAACCCTTATGAGTCCTCACTTGGTTTTTAAAACTTTTCTACTGATTTTTTTTAATTGCTATAAGATAGTGTTCTTCCAGAAATGAAGTAATTTTTCAAAAAATGATAGAGAACATTTGAGAAGTCCATAAAAGAAATTACAACTTTCTAATGAAAAATAATTTTTTAACATCACACATATTTGATTTTCATATTTCTGACAGAAGAAATAATTATAAAAAGTAATTAGAAGTATTATTTCTTAAGCTTAGAAATATTTCATAGCCTTAGAGGTTTCCTTTAGAAGACCTCAGCTAATCCTACTCCCTTCCAAACACCCCTGAGCTAGGATTTGCAGGACTGCTGATAGATCAGACTCGCTGTAAGTAGGCGGTACAGAGAAGGCAGGCAGTTTTCTAAACATGCAAAGCTCTCTCTGCTAGTGTTCTCTCTGGTTTGGGTTTTATATATACTAGGCAAACACAACATTTCAGATTTATTGACATGCCTGCATCAGACTGTGATGATATCAGGTGATGGAAGGTGGGGACCAGCATCTACTTTAGATGATGCAAAAGTGATGCTTGTGAATGAGTGAGCCAAGAGGTGTGCAGTGTCCCTGTGGTCTCCTGCAGTGGATGAGGACAGTTAGCACCAGAAGATGAGACTTCTCTCCCTGCTCAGCAGAAAGTGTGGTAGGAAGGAGGCATGGATACAGCTGATCACATCTCTGGCAAAGCAAGAGGCTGTGTAGGTGTCATGGGAGAGGATGATGTGTCATTCTTGGAGGCACATCAGATAGCTTGACTCCTATGTTCTGTTATACTGATCCTTTTCTCCAGCCAAGCTTTGCCTGGATTAGTGAAACAGCAATAGCAATGACCAGCAATGTTTGTTTTTATGGTAACTTCTATCTTCTCATGGTCTGGGAGCCACTAGCCTCTCAGTTTGTCTTAGACCTGCTTTCATGTACTCTTGAATGAGTCATGACAAACAACAGGAGCTCTGCTGGCACGGTGTCATGCTTGAGCAGAAAGGGCCTGCCCTCAGGAGTGACGGTCAGTCAGTTGTGCTGAAAGGGCACGTTAGAGGCTGCTTCTCAGCACTGCGCTCCTCTGCCCTGCCAGAGCAGCACCAGATGCAGGAAAGGGTCATTTCCCAGACCAGCAGCTCTGACTATGAGAAGCTGCAAGACCAAGTCAGAAGCAAAACAAGTCAGGGTGCTATTTAAGTTCTGTCAGAAAGTAGCAGCACTATTCTGGCCAAAGAGGTGACCTTCAGAGCCCTACCACAAGCTGGGCTCACTCCCACCCATAATAGGGGTGCCTTTTTAAGTGCAGTTATGGACTGGTGCAGTTGCATCATTGCAGAGCTCTGCATGGACCCTTGTTTCAGCATCAGATGCGTCTAGGGTTAGCACAAGACTTTGAGGGTGCTGGGCCGGGAACATACTGCTGTGGGACACACCTTGTTTGGGACTGACTCTGCAGAATTCTGTTCTTACCCCATGATCCTTCAGCCTTGCTCACAGAAACAGGCCTGCACTCAGCCAAAATAAGGATAGCTACGTGCCCTGAGCACCAGTTTACTAAAGCAGTGCAGTCAAGGCCAAGGGGTATTGAAATCCCAGGGACCAAATGCTTCCTGTCAGAAGGCCTGGAGGCGACTGTCACTTTAGAAGGGTCGTCAAAAAACCACTGTGTGGTGAGGTCTGAAGGGAGGAGTCGGAGCCTGAGACAGATACTGAAGGGAAGCTGAAGAGGCAGCAAGCAACGCACAAGGGCTGGGATTTGAGAAGAGCGCATTTACTACTGGCTGAACTTGTTACTGTTTCGGTGCAGTTAGCTCCTGTCTGTCACTCTCAATAAAAGTGTTATTGATTAGCATGTGACTTTATTGTAGGGAGCTGGCCAGGAGCCAAGGTGGAAGGACTCCAGAGGGAAAAGAGGACGACTGAGCTGGCAGGGAGGGGAGGGGGTAGGGGGGACGGAGGAGGAGGAAAAAGGAAGCTTGGAAACATAAAATCTCGAAAAGAGTAATTAATTCTGATCGTTACAGCAATCTATCCAGATTTTCAAGAATATTATAAATCAGTTGCCTGTACCCCTCCTATTAGCATTCACACTGCTGAGGGATCCTGGGGAGAATTGATCAGCTGAGAATGCCAGTGCCCTGGGGAAGGATTCAGGCTCAGAGAAAGGAGGATTGTTTTGGCTGCTCATTTCAGACCAATCCTGTGCCCAGGTCCATGGAAAACCAAGGAGACTGGAGGCATGGCCCTTCAGGAGAGGCGGGTGGTCCCTTACCCACCTCCGCTGCTGTTCCCTTGAGGGTATGCCAGAGGGAAGGGCAGATGGCCTGCAAATCTTTCTGAATGTGAGAAACTGTTACTATCTCTTGCAGCTTAACTGGAAAAGGAAAAGAAAATACAGAAAGGAAATCCCTACAGAAAAATATACAGTGTAGAAATTGAAGGGCAGAAAATGTGTACTTTTTACATTAAATCAGAAATAATCTTTATTTCTAAAAAAATCAACATTTTCCCTGAAATGTTCCATTTTAATTGCTTTCTTTGGGGAAAATTTCTTTAAAACCTTGCTTCATTAACCACAGAATCCCATTTTTCAGGAAAAAAAATTAACTTTTTTTCCTCTCCACCTGCAAACTATTTCCTAACTACTAGTGGCTTTGCAAAGTCATCTAGAGCTCCTAGGAAGAACATAAATGTGGAATAGGAATAGGAGTGAAAGATTATTCATTTAACTACATGACAAAAGATAGTCCATCATTATCAAATAAGTCTTGGTCTACCATTTAGAAATAGAAGAAATAAAATTTTGATTAGATAACTGATGGATTTCCTATTTATGTATCTCAAAGACTTGCTCCCATTTCCCACCTTAAGGCTGGCCCACCTCCCATGAGGCTGTGCACTGTCTCCATGGAGGCTCACAGGATGGAGCAGCTGTGGAGTTCTGATGGGAACCACTGGAGCTTTTGTTTGGGGAGCTCAGCACAGGATCGCAGACAGTGTTGAAGGCTGGAGCCAGGGATGCTGACAGGGCTGCAGGACCAGACTTGTTCACTGTATACTCAGAATTTAAAAGCATGCTTGTTCAGCTCATCTGATTTCCAGAGAATAAAAATAAGCATGCTCCTGATATTTAAGAGACATGTCCTGGCAGTGCAAATCCAGATACCAACAGGGACTTAACAGGACACAACGGTTTCAAAAAACAACAACCATTAAAGCACAATTCTTCATTTTTCCCCTCTTCAAGACTCAAATCTTTTATGTGATGATCTGTTGTTGCCACACGCTAATTTCACTGCTATCAGTGCCCCGCCCTTTTGTTTCTCTCCACTTCCTCAGCTCTTTAATGGAAAACTCTTCTGACACCACTCTTTCCAAATACACACAAGTTTTTTATACTAGCTGTCCAGCCACCACAGCAGGACATCAGTGTGACAGCAGCTGGTTCAGTGACCAGGTGTGGTGCCAGTTGTTCTGGAGGGCTGTGACAATGGCACTGGTAGCTGAGCTCCTACCAGGACTATGAAGATACAGCCCAGGCAGCTTGCACCCTGCACTGAAGTAGCATTGGCTGGATTCTTTGGTCATGTGTGGCAACTTTCAGGCAGCATTAAGAGAGCATTAACTCTGCCACAACATCAACACAATCACTGGAAGCTTCGATCCTCAAGCCACACGGAACATAGAATTTGGAACCACATGGAACTTGGTTGTCACATCTGTCCCTTCCCTCCTCCCCAGCACACCTTCCCCTGTGACCTTTGCCACCTCCCTCCCTCCAGACTGGCAGCAATGAAGTGACTCCATTAAACCATGGCCCCAGATGGCTTTCTCCTTTCTCTGAGTCCATCTGTGGCCACACTCTGCCAAGCAGGACATTTCCCTGCGGCTCCCTTCTCTTGCCTAAACATAGGGTTTTGGTGCCATTTGGGATGCCTTGGGGTGCACAAGACATCTGCACAGAAATGGCAGATATGACCCAGGACTACAGGAGACCTGTGCCCATCTGTACCAGTGGCAGGAAGCCAGGCAGGACACCAGAAATCTTTTAAAGCAAGAGACTCGAGGACCCAACACTGCTTCCAAGAAGCAAGCTGGGGTTTTGGTGTAGCATGGTTATTAGATGTTATTGGGAGCAAATTATTGTTTCTTTCTGTGGAAACCTGCTTGACCTTGCCTTCCCACCAGCAGGGTCAGGAGAGAGTTTCTAGAATATTTTTCCAGCAAAGAACAGGTAAAAATCTGACACTGTGTGCTAAAAATGAAAGGCAAGACACAGTTGTTTAAGTAGGGGAAGAAATCTACAGATTCCCCCACAAGTTCTCCTCTTCATTGTCTTTGCACTAGCCATGATTATGGGGAAAGGATACTGGAGAGAAGGGAGGATTTTTTGGGAGATGAATAACTTGCTTGAATGCCTTCTTCTGCTTCTCATTTTTTCCCCCAGTACTTCCCTCTCCAATACCTTCTTTTTCAATTCTTTTTTTAATTTCTATTCCCAGTTTCCCCCACTGCTGCCAGCTCTTAGCTTCATTTACTAGTTCTGATTGCATGTTATTTACTTAGCACCTGTTGATTTTTGCCCTCAGGACTTCTCTGTTTTAAGCAAAAAGAATGCATATGATTTTAAATGGACGTAATTTTATAGACGAAAAGAAATAATCACTGTAACTTCCTTCTCACTAGGAAAAAAACAAAAGATGTTTCAGCAATTGGTCACAGCTGAGCTGATCCCAAAATGGTGACCACAGAAAGGGTCAGGGTAGGAATAACAGGAAATCACAACATATGGAATGCATCATCTTATCTGCCATAGGTCTACTTAACTTGCAGTGCCTTTTAAAATGTTAATGACTTGACAGACAAAACTCAGCTCTTCTGTATGAGGAACCCTCCTTGTCCTCCGCTTAGCAGAGCCATGAAGTATACAGAGTTGTACTTTGGAAACAAAACAGACTTGGAAAAGTAGGAGGCCAATAGACTTACACAGATATTGCAAGGTGCTGAGCTAACTAGAGGTCCTAAAATGTTCCCAACAGAAAATGCAGAAAGCACTACATTCCAGCACGTGAAAAGGGTGCTCCCACCTTGAGTTTCCTCTCACTTNTGAGTTTCCTCTCACTTGGATACTGGTCTGACTGCCAGGCTGAGTGTGCCTCCTCCATCAGCACAATGACTTCCTAACCACTCTGCAGCCACCACTGCCTTAACGCTGATGCCTTCCTTGGGAAAACATCCTACAGCCAGCTAAGAAATGGCAAGGCAGTCTAATTCTTTCACTGCCCCAGAGCAGGGGTCAGCCAGAAATCTTTATCAGGAAAATCAGAGCAGGACCTTAGCCATTCCCTCATTTTTTTAATGCTACTTACTAATTAAATTACAATATATTTGTCAAAGAATCATCCAACCATTTGTTAACCAGGTAGCCTACTCTGAACACATATCAGCCCATGGCGTGTATAAAGACAATTTGCTTCTCATATGGTTGGAGTTTGGGGACTTTTGGGTTTGGTTTTTTTTTGGGTTTTTTTGTATAGACAAAAGAAAATCTGCCAAACAATTGGATTTTTCTTCTTTTTAAATATAAAGGTAAAACATCACAGGAAGTAAAAGCCCTACAAACACAGCAGCTTTTCCCTGTCCCTCTCTTCTTGCTCAGTGTCTCTGGGAGGGCCTGAGCTGTTCATACAAAGTGGCAGGCTGACTCAGAGCTGTGCCTGGAGTAGTCTTAAGTACTGACATCCCTTTAAGTCTATCAGTTTATGATGCCATCTGATGTATTAGGTCATTGGTCACTGAAGCCACATGTTATTTGCACTGCCCCCTTATTGGATGACCGATGCTTTAAACAAAACAGAAAATGTCAAGTCATTTCATTGTGTTGTGTGTGGTTTGTCTAATGAACAAGCATTTTGGCC
>VZUA01102107.1:11311-25628 GCA_013401035.1 Horornis vulcanius
GTTTGGAAACATCAGCATAAAGTCAGGGATACTAAGGTCAGAGAGATGCCTGAAGAGAAATTATGAAATTCAAGGTCCAGAGTTGGAACAAACAAGGCAAATGAGTAAAAGGAACTGGTTTTATCTCCATTTTTAAGATAAAGGAAAAGAAACACAAGACAAATCTTTACTAGTCTCAAGGACTTTGTCATCTTTGGAATTGCTTTTTCTGTATCTATTAAGCATAAAAAAGGCATCAAAAAACTGCTAGACTAGTCAGTCCTGAATGAGTAAAATCATATCTNTCTACAAAAACCTCTTGAATTCTGGAATTTTAGCAAACTGCATTCCTTAGAGAGCACATCAATTTTATCAGTGCATTTTTCTAGCCAACTTGCATTTTCCTCTGTGCATGGGTGTCAAAAACTACAATATGGCTTGACCCAACTCAAACTAGCTGTTGGTTTTCTTGTTTGAATTATTTTTCTATCACACCCTGCTTTTGCCCTTTGTCCTTTTCCATACTGACAGCTTTGCCAGAATTAATCTTCCCTGTTCAGCCAGATGAGAAAACATCCCACAAACAAGGTTATTGTCCTTTATTGGCCAGGTATGCATAGCCCAGATTGCTGAGTCCCAACCAGTGGGTCAGGCTGTTTCCACATCTCTTATTCTGTAATATCAAAAGGTCTCTTTGAGTACATCTACCTGTATGCTAAAAAATAAATCTTCATGTAGCAGGATGCTTATACTTTGTATTAAATATGTACAACATTACCTCCTCTCAGTCCTAGATAATTTAAAGAATCTTTCCAAGACTCCCTGAGTAACCTAAATCCAGGCAGAAAAAAAAATGATACAAAATATATAGAAGGCAATAAGCCTGTAGTTCATTGTTGCCCACGGAGTGCTCCCTAACATTTGTTGTTGTAAAATTACTTCTGTCACAGTGGCAAGCAAGTGTCTGTGCTTTCATCTGGAAACAAAGACTGAATTATTGTCTCTGATGTCAAGGGAATGTTTTAATTTCTTGTGTTACTGTCACTTGAAAGTATGTCCCCTAGCCTACAGATGGAGAGAAAGGTCTGGGGTTACAGACTCACTAGTGTTCCCCACGGAGTTTTGTGCCTGCTCTCTGTCTGAAACTCATCACTGTGGTTCTCACAAATAAAGCATGATTTCATAAATACAAGCCCTGGGTTCAGTGACAGTCCTCATTGTGTCTATCTTGAAAATGTTCCTTATAAGGGCTATTTCTTTGGAAAATTATATTTCTTCATGCAATATTTGCTACTAAAGAAATGTCTTCATCCACTCTGCACAAACTGGGAGATGTCAGTTTCATTATGTCCCACCGCTTCTTAAAACTAAACTTAAAACTGGAGAAAGGATGGGATTTTCACTAAGATTTTAGCTGACCAGAGAATGGGATGTAGAGAAGCTGAGATGGCTGAAACTGTCTAGCAGTAATGTTAAGTGTCCAATCACCAATTCTATATATACACACTAAAACATCTAAGTAGATTCTGAACTAACAGAAGTCAAGGGTTCATAGTCCATTCTTGTGTATTTATAACAGCATTTAATCAGTATGAAATTTAAATGCAACCCTTTCCACATCTATATAATATCTATATAGACTTGACTCACCCATTTTGTTTTCAAAGATATCAGGTTTGCTGAGACTCCCTTGCCTTTCCTCTTACACATACCTTGCAGTCCCCATTAAAATGAGGATTGTGAGGTTCCTCTGAATGCCACTTGCTTTCTTTCAGTTCTGTGTTGACAAAAACGTACCCACTTGAGGGTGAACACTCTCAATCTGATCTGTAGCTTTGGACTCTGAAGCAAATTGGGATTAATACTTTTGTTACAGGGCACTTTTTCCGCTGCAAAGGCTTAGATTTTCTTTGCAGATCAAATCCACAGCTCTATAGCATTTATCTATACTTTTCAATGAACAGGAGTGAGTCAGCAAGCGCTGGGCTCTATCCTGGACTTCTCTGAGGTCTGTAAGTTTCAATACAGAGATGAAAACACCAGCAGCTTGAAGGCACAGGAAATAACAAAATTAATGCCAAAATGAGATGGCTCTCACTGTTACCAGTTGCAAAGAAAGAACAAAGATTCATTAGCCTTGTTCACCTGTGTGGTAGCTAGTTGACAACATATTCACATACAGCCCAGTCCAGCCCAGCCCAATGCTATTGCATAGCTTGGGTTCTTTTAAATAGAAATTACAGTGATTTTATAATGAAACACGCACCATAGCAAATGTTCTCAGGTTGCATAAGAAAACCTTACATAAGAACACTTGATACTAAGAAATATCTTCTTATTCAATACATATAGAGCACAGAGTCCCTCTACATGTTCATTGGCACCTCACTTACAAGTAAGTAGCTGGGTAAGCATAGGTAGCAAAGTACTGACATCTCAAAAGTCAAGAGAAGACCCTCAGGAAGATGGGGAACCCCATCTCTTCAGATCCCATCTCTCCCGGTAAAGAGGACAGGACATGGACAGCAACAGATCAACAAACAGGAAATTCAAAGCACTCACAGACAGCTCCTGGTGTTTTGCTACAGTTGTGTGTTCACACATTCTTGTCCTTGTCCTCTGCAGGTGCTTTGTTCCCATAAAATTACTCTTACTGCAACAGGCCTCAGAAAATAGAGATCACAATCCTTTGTCTTCCCAAACTAGTATTCAAAGTGAGAAATAACAGGAAAGTTAGAAGCCAGAACTTCATGCACATGCAGTCTGTGGAACTCAAGGGATTCAACATCACAGGGCATCAACAAGCTGAAACAGTGCAGATAGTTCCCCTGCTTACACAACACAGGGGCAAAGGCCCATCAGAATTTGTGCCACACAATGTAACATCTAAGGGATGAGAAAATGATCTTCCTTTCCCTTCTGCAGTGTGGTGATGGGTGCACTGCTGGGCACACAAATGCTGCTTACCCTGAAGAGCTGCAGTGGGCACCTTCCAGATGTTCCCAGGTCTGTAGTTTGAGCAGGCACAGATGTTCCTGTTGCTGTGACCGACCACTCTCCAGAGACACATCATTGATATAAATTGTGAAGTTCAAATGCCTGTTCCTAAAAATTTGCTTTTACTTCCGCTGTGTTCCATTTGTGTATTTTGCCAGTACATTGAAGATTGTACTGCACATCTCTAATGCTTTTTTTCTCCATTGGAGCATGTCTTTTAACCAAAGTACATGAAAGTTACATTCTTATTAATAGATTATGAACAACTAATGCAATTATCAGTTTAAGCAAAAAATAAAATCTTTTTTTAAGTTACTAATCCAGGCATATATACCATTAAAAAGAGCAATATAATTTCCTGCATATTTTGAAAAATTAATTAGATTTTTGCTTTTCCAATTCTTACTAATTAAAAAAAACCCACAGATTAAAAATGGGGAAAATAAAGATATTAAAATATCTTTATTGCCTCCAAGGCACTGTAATTTTAGATAACGTTATTCTCCTAAACTTTCAGTTCTACTGATTTTTTTTTTCTCTCTACTTCCATATTATTCTCCTCAGGCACAGATCATGCATTTCCCCCATCTTATGCTTCTACTTCTTTTTTCCTAAAAACTGGTTTGTTCAGCAGCAAGCAGGCAGTCATTTTAGCTTCTTTATTCCCCTCATCCCCCATTCTCTTTTGTGGATCTAAAGGATGCATCTAAGGTGAGTTGAGACACTGTTGGTAAGATCTTTCTGTCCACCCCCACCCCAATAACAATAATCACAGACAAGGTGTCCTTGTTCTTTCCTTGCTACCAGAACTTTCAAGATTGACAACTCTATACTGAGTTGCTCATTTAATCATACATGTTCAGGTGGAAATTATCACCTTTATTGCAAAGCTGTGTATAGATAGAATTAAATGCTCATCTTTACAATAAAGAATGTGCTCTTCTGTAAAATAATTACTCCATTATCAGATCTGCTGTAAGTATTGTGCAGTTGCTAGTAATTTTTCTCATTCTGTGAGGATTATAAAGAGAAGCTGAATTTCCAAAGTACAGGATTTAAGACTATCAATTATTTCCTTCGTGGCTCCCTCCCTTTCCAAAAGAAAATAATCTCCTCTGAAGAAGGTGTCATTCTTATGACAACAGAAGGATTGCAATATCACACTTTCAATGAGAATGTTAGACCTGATTCAAAGTCCAAAAATTCGAACCACATGAAAAGTGTCCTATTAACATCAGTGAGCTGTTCATCAGCTCTACTGAACAAAAGCTTCCCCTCACTTGAGGTCCTGCTGATAGCTGTCAGGCCCTTGAAAGTTTTGACATCCTGGTTCCAGTTACATCAGCTGTCCAGTAAGATTTATGCAGGTTTTCTGCCCATCTTCACTGGTTAGGTATATTCAAGTCCTCTTTCCTTGCTTCAAAAGCATGTTTTATATGGCTTAACTTTTAAAATCTTATTAAAATGACAAGCATTACAGAGACTGTGCCAGCAGTAATAGCCAAACAAAGTCACACTCCTTTTAAGATACATAAATTTTTGAAACCAAAGAGTTTCCTCTGTGCCTTTCAATAAATGTGATAGTAAAACTTGAAAGAAAATACTGTTATATAATTATCATTTCCTGAAAAAATCCCACTAAAATAACTTACAATTGTGAATGTTAGGTGTGGCTGAACACATTTACGCCTTCAGAAACATCAGGAAGTTCTTTTTATTCTATAAACACTCTTGAAAACTGATGGGCTAAACAAGGCTTCCCTGCCAGGTGTACTTTTTTATGAAATAAAGCATCACAGGAGCATGTCAAGAAAAAAACAAAATTAAGACACTGGGTGCAGACAAAAGAGAAATAAATACTCTGGGACAAGAACATAAAACAGGAAATCCAGGCAGGAAAATGACAGTTAGGTAACAGACCTCACAAATAAAGCAGATAAAGAAAAAAAAAATAACATATGCTCATTGTCATGATAGCCAATCTCCCACAATCCAACTACTTCTATTCTTTTGCATCCAGAATAATTAGTGCAAAATTTTGGGATTTAGAAATGGAAGCTAAAATGGAAATCCTGCTGAAAATAGAACTGCATTGGAAAACTTCCCTGTCCAACTGAGCACTAAATATTTATACCCCAGAGGAGAAAAAAGGCCTTAATCAAGGCTAGTCCCAAGCCCACAAACTTTCAATCTTCTCTGCTCAAAGGCAGCAAACAGCAATAATTCAACCCACATGAACTGAAACATTTTTTCTGCCTGTGCCCCAAAAGAAGAATCACAGTGTGAGAAAGAGCTGGTTTTTGGTTCACCACAATCTGTAACACTGCCACAGGCTTCCTCCCAACACCCTCAGAGCCACTGCAGCACCATAGAAATGCCATTGGAGCCAGGACAGAATAGGCAGTTCTGGCTGAACCTAGAAAAGCCAAGCTGTAAAAGCAGCAGCAGCAGCTGCAGCACTCAGCCCCCAGCCAGGGCAGCGGCTGAGCCCCGGCACTCACGGCTCGAGCACCTCCAGCTCCCGTGGGTGCTCCCCAGTGCCATGCAGGAGGAGCTGTGGGTACCTTGGGATGACAGTGCAGCCAGCAGGAAACTCTCCCGTGGCTTGGAGCACAGTGTCTTTCTGGACATGCTGGCTATAGTGTTTTCTGGATAGTTACCGTTCCCTTGAAGGACATGCTGCTATTTTGATTCCAGATGGATGCGTTCTGCTCCTCCAGCTCATTAATGCCAATCTTTTCTACAATAAATAAGCTCGGAATTTGGTCTTCTCTGGCCTCTCTTGGATGATTTATGTCATGGGCTTGCAATAAGTCATGCTGAAGCTTTTCTGACCTAGATTCACTCCAACATTGTAACTAGTTTGGTGACTTCTCTCCAGTCTTTCAAATCCATTATTCAGCGAGCTGGTGCTGATGATGCACTTTCAGCCAGGTTGCTTTCATCTTTCATTTTATTAAATGCAAATTGGATTTGAAAATGAAGGCGGACACTGCTGTAATCACACTGGCAGGTAACAGTGTTACTCAGCTGTCAACAGAATTCAGCCTAAATAGATCATGGCACAAGAAAGAAATTGTATCAATGACTTTGCTTTGCTTGTATTTAAATATTGCATCAAACCTATACTGTCACAGGGGACAAAAAAGCGAACACAAGTTGCAAACATAGCACTCATTCTATATCCTTTCTCTTTTCCCTTCCTTCTGTTCCTTAGCCAATCCAAGGGAAGTTATTACAGCATGAAATTTGTGCATTGTTTGCCAAAAAGGTAGCAGGATAATAATAAACCAGACAGCACCAAAGCCGTGGGTTCCACTTTCTGTTATGGGTTTAGATAAACTAATTAATTAAAATATCAAGAGCATGTTTTACACATGAATATTCTTGAGCCCTGGAGAGCTAAAAGGAAATCTGTATAAAACACTAGGTACAGATATACACTACTAACACTGATTTGCTTGCCTGTATGTTATTTGTAATAAATAATATTATGGTCAGCTTTTGTAAAATTAACTATTGACAATTAATGATTGCACTAACACTTTCTGAACA
The DNA here is from genome assembly GCA_013401035.1 of Horornis vulcanius. Taxonomy (NCBI): domain Eukaryota; kingdom Metazoa; phylum Chordata; class Aves; order Passeriformes; family Scotocercidae; genus Horornis; species Horornis vulcanius. Next base: position 17,843 of record VZUA01102107.1, read on the forward strand.
ATATCCTTATGTAAAACATGAGTCAGCTGTGGCAAAAAATATCAATAAGTATTAACCAGATTTCAGCAATTATTTTGATGAGGCCTCATTTATGACTTGGACTGTGTTCAGTTTTCCTATCTTTGCTAACATTTTAATACTAAGGAACCTGTCCATGCTCATTGATCTTTACTATTAATATGAAAATATTCTGAGGCTTTCACTAGAGGGTGTAGTATATAGTAGAGAGATGTTCAACCATATTTTTTTGCAAAGGGGGAATTATTCCCTGCAAGGAGGAAGGAAATGCAACTGCAATGCCTCCAAAGAACAGACCAAACACTCCAAAATGTCTCAGCAAAGGACACAGATGGAAGAACCCTGTATTTTCTTTAAGTGGGGACATTTTGTTAACAAGTGGCAATGTCATAAGAAGGCGGGAGAGTGAAACATCTGGTCTGAGGTCTGTCAAGATTCACCCAAAGCTTTGGGCATGTCATCAGAATAATTCCTGCCATGACTCATTTACTCTGTTCTTCTGTGCAAGCACCAGTCTGCTGTCAAGAGTCTGTCTCCCTTTGACTGCAGCAAGCAGCTTTCTTACCCACTACAGAGCTATAATTTTGTGTGCCCACCTCTTGCTACAAATGCTCTCAGAAGTGGAAATGAACACATGAGAGAAGTACATAACATTCTGTCACCCTTCCAGTGTAATGGAAAAACAGAAGGGAATTAATAATCCTGTTGTTGTGGTCAAAAAGGGGATTCAGACTCTTGCCTTGACTCACTCCTGGCCAAGACACAAAACCCAGCAGCACAGTCTGTTCACAACAAAATTCCCAATGGGTGTCAGAGATGGCTGCTGCCCTAAGCAGGGTCATTGATTCCTCATTCCTCTGCACAGGTTCCCTCAGAGAATGGAAATCAGGTTTCTCCATCTTCTGGGGAAAACTGCAGCTAGATATAAAAAAGTCATGAAGCCAAGTTGTGCAAATTGACCTAGGAGTCAAGTACTTTCACCCCTCAAAATGCTGCAGTCAAAATGGCCCCTCAAGTCCTCACACATGCCTGTGCTGACAGAGACCCAAGCAAGTTTGGATCCAGTTATTTTACAATTGAAGGATCTTGATTGTTACAGGGGTAAGGAAAGAAACCAATCAACTTTGCATATCTCAATATTTGTGCTTTCATCTGAAGAAAAATATTATTTATTTGAATTAATTATTGAATTAATTCTAATCTGAATTTCTTAAGGGTTCCTTTTCTTTATTTTTATTTCTTACTATTCAAGAACATAAGCAAGTGTGCTGTGTACACAAATTATATATATATATCCAGCACACTTCCTACATGGCCCTGTATCCCTCACTGAGAACCTCAGCGATTCAGCATTACAAAAAAATCACAATATCTCTAATAAGTATTCTATACTTGTGTAATCTGACAGGTAGGTGCAAGAAATCTTTATGGATTTTTAAAAAATAAAAATTCTAAATACATTTAAATGCCACACTCAGCTCACAACCCCTCTGCTGTGTCAGGGGTTTCTTCACACATGGAGACATTTCAGTGCTGGGGTCTGACTCCCTGAGCAGTACCTACTTTCCCAACAGATGCAGAGCAGACCGAGGGTCCTGCTGTGATTCGAACCAGGAGCCTGCAGCAGAGGGCACTGTGAAAACACCAGAGCTGCAGCCCTGCACAGAAAGAGCTGGAAAGGGAGTAGGGACATCCCCCCCAGAGGACACCTGTGCCATTCTCACTGCTGCTGCTCTCGTTCCCCTGCTGGAAAGGGGATGGTTGTTCCTCTGAGCTGGTGTCCAGGAGCCAGGCTGTGTTATCACACCGTGCTCACAACAACAAGGCCAACTGAGCCTTTACTGAAAAGATGCTGCTGATGGAAGCTCCCCCCAGGTGAGGAGTCTCCTGGGCTGGTTCCCGATCTCTCCAGGCCAGGCAGTGGGAGCAGTGCTGAGGGCATGGGCAGAGCTCTGCAAAACCCTGGCTCTGGGCACTGGTACACATCTCCCAGGGAGTGACACGTGCCTGTACAGCCCACGGGTGTGCCTAATCTAGAAAGTCTGCTTGGGACTTTGCTGGCTTAACTGTCAAATGTTCCTGGGAGAGACAATGCCATTAAAATACAGGGTTTATAATCAGTCATTTTCATTTGGAAGCTGAAGGCAGCTCTCCACTGTTCTGCTTTTATACTCTGTACTGTCAGATATTCCCAAACACCCTACAAAGAGGCTAAGCCTGCAGAGCTGAGATAGTGAATATTTACAGCAGTGCTCAGCAGCCAGCATCTCTGAATCTATCAACAGCTCCTTGCAGGAGGAATCAACCTTGTCTATCCCCATCTGCACCAGTACTTTAAAGAATAATTTTCGAAAGCAAATGAACCATTGCAGAGCCATTAAAAGAATTAAATAATCCATAAGTAGGAGTAAAACAGTACAATAAGGAACACTTAATGTTATTAGAAAAGTCAGTTGTGTGTGGACAAAGGCTGACTGACAAATGAGAAAAATATTTGTTCACTGTGAGTGATCTACAGCAGACCTACAGCCAATGGTACCAGATGGTGGGGCTGGTTTTTTGTAAACACACCTCTTCTAGAACCAAAAAAGCCTGGTTAATCGACCATGGATCATGGTCCCATAAACTAAGCAAAGCTGTGCCTGCCCAGCACCATCGGCAGACAGTTCCCATTAGGGAAGCAGTAAAGAAGAGTTTCTGGATTCTTTGGGAGGCATCTGGATTCACTGGGAAACACACAAAAAAAGGGAACTTGAGTAATTCTGAATAGATCAGGTAATACAGAGAAGATCTTTTTCAACTTTCCATGTCTGCGTTGGATAATAATTCATTTGAATGGACAGCCTTCCTTTCAATTCAGCCTTTTTAGTCTGTCATCGAGAACACAGGGATACAGAACTAAAGAGGGGTTCAGCAGAGAACTCTAACTCCCACAGAGTGGGTTCATTGTATGATAACCATGAAAAGAATATTGATTCTCAGTTTAAACTGTTATTTGACAATAAATAATAGCATTCTTAACTCTAGCACTGTGATGATATTTAATCCATGGATTTCAAAAAGCTTTTTATACAATGTAGAGGATGAAAGAAATTTCCAAAGCAAATAGGCACAAAATATTCAACAAGGGAAAACTCTGACTCTAGTTATTAATCTACAACAGCCTTCCCAACCCATGGAACATCTTATTTTGTTTATTGGCATGAGATCACAGCTAATCTTGCTGTATGTCATTGGAGGATTAATGAGCTGATTAATGACCAGCAGCAGATCAGCTCCATTTGTTAACAGCGTATCAGAACCAATTTCTAATTTTGACACTGGAGGGAAGAGGTGCCATCCAGAGGGACCTTGACAAGCTGGAGAGATGTACCTGTACAACCTCCCAGAAGTTTCAGCAAGGCCAAGTGCAAGGTGCTGCATCTCAGTCAGAGCAAACCCAAACATAGGCGGGGCAGACAATGGGTCAAGTGCAGCCCTTGGGAGAAAAACTTGGAGCTGCTGGTGGATGAGAAGCTCAACATGATCCACCAATGTGCATTTGCAGCCCAGAAAGCCAGCTGTGCCCAGGTCTGCATCACAGGCAGCGTGGGCAGCAGGCTGAGGGAGCAGATGCTACCTCTGCCCTGCCCTCGTGAGACCCCACCTGGAGCCTTCACCCGGCTCTGGGGCCCCAGCACAAGGACAGGGACCTGCCAGAGTGAGTCCAGAGGAGCCCACAAAGATGCTCAGAGGGCTGGAACACCTCTCCTAGGGAGACAGGCTGAGAGAGCTGGGGTTGTTCAGCCTGGAGGAAAGAAGGCACTGAATAGACCTTAGCATCAGTTTCCAGTTCATGAAGGGGACACAAGAAAGCTGGAAAGGGACTTTTCACAAGGGCCTGTAGTGATGGAACAAAGAGGAATGGCTTTAAACTGAAAGAGTTGATTTAGAGATTAGAAATAAATTCATTATTGTGAGGGTGATGAGGCACTGGAATTGCTTGCTCAGAGAAGATCTGGATGACCTACCCCTGGAAGTGTTCAAGGCCAGGTTAGATGTTGCTTTGAGCAACCTGGTCTAGTGGAAGGTTTCCTTTCCATGGCAGGGAGGTTGGAGGTAGGTCACCTTTAAGGTTCCTTCCAACCCAAACCACTCCATGGTTCTAGGAATTACAATGTAGCTGACAGTATCTTCAGGTACATAAAAAGTTTCTGGGAATATTTCTTTTCCTTATGCTCACAGAGACTAAACTTTCTCTGACCACAAGATGGCCCTCATGGTATATTGTCTGTGCCGAGGTGTACAATATCCTTGCCTTATTCATGATGTATAGCTTACAACATTCTAGTTTCACTTTATTTATGTATACATACAATCTATTTCTCCTTGCTACTTTCTGCTAGCAGAAGACAAAGCAAAATTCCTGCATTTGTAAGATTAATTCAGAGGCTCTGGGGCAGTCAGGTCACGTTTGTGGCTGTGCTGTCCCGACACCCCGGCCCCAGCACAGCCACAAGAACACACTGTGGCTCCTCACTGAAACCTCCACATGGCCACACACCCCTCAGGGCAGCTACTGCACACCCGTGGTCACTGGGAGAGAGATGTGGAGGAGTCCTTTCCCCACCACAAGGGCTGGCTGCCACCAAGTCAGGGTAAGCAGAGCTCCTCCCTGTTCTCCCATCATGAGGTTTTGCATCTCTTGCTTGTCATTGTTTTCTCAAGGATTCTTGGTATTGCTTCTGCAGGCATATTTGACCTGGCACTGTTTCATTTCCTGTGTTTTCTCCCCAAAAGGATGGATTGAGCACAGTGATGAGCAAGCAAGGAAACTAAATTGTTTCTTTCAATCTCTGGCTTCCATGGGACCCTTTGCAGCCTTCATCTGTATTGACAGGACTCAGGCATAGCTCTTTTTTAAGGTTTCTCCTGGTCTAGAATTAGGGGATTTCCATAGGAGAACTTCCTGAAAGGTTAGATCAAGATGATCCAAAGCAGGCCAAGGAATTAAATATACAGCCTCCTGCCTAGAAACCTACTAGTTTTCTGACTGAAATTGTTCAAAATTGTAAAATGCTATGACAAGGAGTGCTAGAGGATGAAGGACAGCCCTGTCTCAGCTCAGCTGAGCTGGGATAATTTCAGGATGATGTGAGGCTGATTTGGTAAAGCATAGGGATATCCCAGAATAAGACAAGGTACCAATCATGCTTCAAATGTGTCTCTTGAACAAACGAGTAACAGCTTTATGGTCCACATATTAGTCAGGTGTGCCTATTTCTCAAGGGCATCCAGTGCTCCAAAATGGTGACAAGAAGAACAGCTGAAAAAAAAGAAAGAAACCATTATAAATTTCACTAGAGAATGTGTTGTTGTGTCTAATTCCACGCTGTGGGGACAATCTTTAGGACTTCTCTGTTTTAGATGGCAAGAAAAGAAACTGCAGGTCTTTCCATCCTTTCTAGAAATAGACTTTGAGGTTTTGGGGCTGCCAAACCTGCAGGTTCACCCTCTCCAACTTCAATCTGTAACTTATCTCTGATCTGTGCCTGAAGCTGAAACAGATAATTCAGCCAGTAATGGTTATCTTTACCAGTATATTTGTTACCAAGATCTTCATGGCTGATTGCTGATCATAAATCATTTAGTACAATGAAAAGCTTATGTGAGGTACAAGAAAACAGCAGTTCTAAAAAGGATGAGAAATGCATCCTTGATCAGTTCCAGAAAATTTAGCTGAAGCATTGAAGACACACAAACTGTTATTTCTTGATTATCACCCCAAGACATAACTTGAATACAGAAGGAAAACACTGTCTTCCATTAAAGAGCAATACATTTTAGATCCGTAAAAATAGAAATAATTCTTTGTAGATAGATAACCTGCCAAAATCAGTTATAGCTAAACAACACAGTTATCATTTAATGCAATCAGTATACTTTTACATCCCTTTCAGACAGCTGAGGACATTGACTGATGCCAGTAACACAAATTAAGAGTTCTCTGTAAGGAATGAAATCTAACTCCCTCCTTCCCTAAGGAAAAAAAACTACTCGTACAGCTTTGAGGAACCAAGTTATGATATTTTCGTGTCATATCAGCTCTTAAATTTCTGACCTGTAGAAGAGTTTGTAATACCAAGAGAAGCACCAGCATGAAAAGTGCATATATTAGACCAAAAATCAATTTAGCTCTGTATTGTCTCCTGAGTTAGTGACTATCCAGCAAAGGGAGGAGGAAGGGAGGAAACATCCCCTGCAGGGCTCTCCTGGCACTGCTACTGGGCCTGCTGAACCCTGCTAGTACTAAATTCAAACCTAAAGGCTGCATATTTCTCTCAGCATTATTAATTCACACACACATCAGTATGAGGCTCCTATAGTCCTAAGCATAGGATGATCTATAAAGTGCAAGTCTCCTAGGAAATCTAGGTCTAGAAGAATTTTTCTTGATTTCATGGCAAATCTGAATATTAGCCTTGTTTTTTTAATTGTTTTTTCTTTATTTCTTTCCTTTTTAAGAGTTCTTGAAGCTCTTCCATGGATTTGTAAGTCACTATGAATGAAGCTGCGTGTTTACATGAACTTAAAGTACACTCAGCACACTCACATGCTTACAGTCAATAACCTGCCATCATGTCTTCAGTTTGCTGGAGTGTGAGTTTGAGCTTTTAGGTCACTTGAATGTAAACCATGGAGGGGAGGAAATTCAAAGCAAAAAAGACTCAGCAAATCTCCACAGAAGCTGTGCTTCATTGGTTCATTCCAATGCCAGCAAAATACATCGAGATCTAGATCTGAACTGGGATCATTCACTATTGCAAAGAAAATTTATTGACGTCACTTTCTCACTTCCCCCTGAAATCCTCTTTTTTCTATATCCCATGCACCATTCTGATGCTCTTCTCTAAAGCTGTCTCCCCACTTACTCCTTCTTCACCTTATTGAGGATGGCCCCCTTGAGAAAGCTGAAGTTTTCCTTGATGTGAATTCTCTGGGCTTTATGCAATTTGCAGATATGGACATGTAAAACAATACTTTGAATACTTCTCTCCATCTGATTTCTCTGAAACTAACTGCTAAGCAAACTCTTTGGTGATTAGGTTACAAGAATTTATGTAATCTTGAAAACAGGTATCACAGAAAAAAAGTAAGTTTTAGGTATGAACAGCGAGGGGAGCCCTTCCACAGCCACACATCAAGGAGCCAAGGGGCTGTGAAGCAGGTGGGCAGAAACGGCCACAGGGGAGAAAGAGTGGAGGAGAAAGAGGTAAAGGTTGCCCAGCAGCTTTAAGAATCATTAATTCTTTCTTCCTCCTGAAAGAAAGGAATGTGTAAAAGCTTTCCCTGGAAACTATCCATCATGTTGAAAAATTTGGTTGACAGCTCTTTCATGAAAGAAAAAACAATGAGATTGTATGTCTTCTGCCCAGAATGGGACCAAAGAAATCAGAGGGAAAAGCATGAAAATGTTCAAGAAAAAAGACTTCTGCTCTTCAAACCATTGATAGACTGGATCCAGAAACCAAAGGGATTTGGGGTTGGTTTTTTTATGTCAATGAAGCAACATTGCAGTCTCCATAAAGGAGAAGAGAAGCCTAGATGTTGCTGAAAATAACATCTGCCTGCTCCCCACTTCCCCACTGGCCTGGTGCACAATAAGTCACTGAAATATATCCAGACCAATTTATGTCACTGTGCTGTCTCTGCTGCTTGGCTGTGGAGGCAGGTATGTTAAAGACAGAACTTTGGCTTTATATGCTCATTAGTTACCAGCCATCTGCTA
>VZUA01102113.1:5120-20650 GCA_013401035.1 Horornis vulcanius
AGCTGGAGAGGGCCTTTTGACAAGGACATGCAGTGATAGGACAAGGGTTTAAACTGAAAGAGTATGTGTTTAGATATTAAGAAGAAATTCTTCACTCTGTGTGTGGCAAGGCACTGAAATGGGTTGTCCAAGCAGCTGTAGGTGATCCATGCCCAGAAGTGTTCAAGGCCAGGTTGGATGGGGACCTGAGCAACCTGATATAGTGGAAATTGTCCCGCCCATGGAAGTGGAGCTGGAACTAGACGATTAAGCATTCAATGATTTTATGGTAGGGTCCACAAAACCTTTTACTCATCCAACAAAGAAAACAGAATATTGACTATGGCTAAGGTGATTCAAGTACACCAAATGCATCAGCTTATAATTGCTGTAAATCACCATAATACTGAAACAAACTATTTATTTTAAAACGGGAAGAGCAAGACAATAACAGAGATCACTGTGGCTTATTACCTACCTACCTTAGATGTTGGGGGAAAATATTGGTCTTTATAATTGTAATAGGAATATCTTGTTCTACTTCACATATTCAGCATGCCATGTGCTATTTCAATCTTCGAGTCAGTTTTTCAGTATGAAGATAGAAAGACTATTTTATAACTACAGCTTTTCAGACAAAGCATCTGTGCAGAGTGCTTTCCTGTTACCCAGAGGAACTACTTGGAATAATACCATTGAAAACTACTGAGTAAATACACAAAGCAAACTCGTGTATCTTAAATTGCTTGATAAGAAATGTAACTTTTGCCATTAAAAAATAAAGTTTCAGCAAAAGTGAAAAGATAGAAGATACAACTTGAATCTGACTTACACCTCTTTTGTTCATCCTTCCTATACAGTCCTACCAATATTCACTGTGAATCAAAGGCAGCAAGAAGTGGACTTAAAGTCTACTCTGATGCAGTACCCAGGACTTACCTAAAAAGAGCTTCTTTGTCAAATACAGTGTCTGCAGGCATATTGACAGGAATAAGAAGGTCTGGATGGGAATCAAGATGAACAAAACTGATGTTACTGGCAGGAAGATGCTTTGAACCAATGGCACGATAGATGAAAGGCAGCACCTAAAGCAACATGAACAAAAACATTTTAATGATAACCAGTGGGCTGAAAAATGCAATGGCTTTAGCAGCATAAACACCAGTACTACTTTTATTCCCTTAGAATTTGGATTAGAGGGAGGAGGAGACAGAAAACAATACAAAAGGGAAAAAACTCCAGTGGCAAGACAACTCATGAACAGTAATCATTAAAAGCCCAAGCGTTCCAGATGAGAAACTGCTGAAGTCACAGCTTTACACTCTTTTTCCTTCTTTATAGCAAGTCTTGTTTGCAGTAGCTCTTCTCACTAGCCATTCAACTCAATTCCGAGATTTTTTTCCTTTTTTTTCATTTACAACTAAGCCCCAGGAATGTCTTTCCTCTTCTGCAGATCACTGCCTGTGTATTTCTTTCCCCATGCCATAAAACTTCCCCACCATACACTGGTGCTATGGAGGTAAAAACAGTTTGCTCCTTATGTTTTATATGTTAACTGATATAGACTGAAAACTGACCCCACCATGACTTAAACTTTAGCTGACCATTAAACCCATTCCTCTTGAAGAATTAATTCCTAATCCCTCCACGACTAAGTGTTTGCAATAGTGACTACCTTTCTCAACTGCCCAACTTTACTTTATTCCCTGCTGAAGTTCTTCACTCAGAAGTGTGAAAAACCGGAGATGAGGCAACTCACCAAATTACAGCATAGCAAACCACTGAACTGCAATAATATAGGGTGGAAAAATGAGAAAACTGATGACTGATTTCTCTTACTTGGAGCTGCAGCACAGAGTCTCTTCCAGTTAGAAGGCATCAACTGCCTTGGCTGCCAGAGCAAATCCAACAAGGATTGTGAATTACAGTTCTGCTATATACGGAATGTGATGACTGTAAGAAGCAACAAAAATTATGTGTGACCTCTACATAGCAACTGAACTACTTTTTTTGGCAGAAAACTGATTAAGATGACAAACCCTGCATACTGCATAGGCATAACCGTAAAACATATGCGTATTATTGCAATAGTAGATAAAACAAGACTAAAAACAGCATGGGTTCCCTGATCCATGGCTTTTACTTCTTTGTAAAAAAGAAGCAAAATCTGGCCTACTAAACAACCTACAATATTTTCAACTAAAATTGAAGCTTCACCTCAGGTAAGTTCAACTACCTGTTGCAAGAGACATGAGAGACTTAGTTCTCTAACCTTGCAAGTTCTCCTGATTTGGATTAAGAAAAAAAATTCCTTCATGACAGCTGTTATTAATAATCAGTGCATGATGCAGCTACTGACATCTTACTCTGGAGGAACATCACTGTCACCAAGGCTGATAGAAAATTTTCTGCGATGTTCTTACACTTTGGGACAAAAAGCAAAAAGCCATTTATGTTTTGTGCAAGACAGACCAATTAATCCACAGTGCTACACCAAAACATTTAAAATTAAATATTTAGTATCAATAGAACTTTAAGCTAATTGAAAACAGAAATACAGTGACAAAACCAAAGCAGGGTCATTAAGAGGCAATATCTGAGAATTCCTACCACAGTGACACTCTCAAGTCCTTGGATAACACGAAAACCCAGCTATCACAGCATTAGATTTTCAGTGAGTCTTGGCAAAAAATGAACTGCATTAAACTACTTACAAATTTGTAACATTATTTTCCTTAATAAACTTTACTACACAAATATTTTCACTTTGTAAAGAATCTGCTTTTAGGATTAAAACCTCAGTTTATGCTATTCTAAAAAAACCCCTGAGAAACAAGAAATAGTAGTTCAAAAGCAATTCTTTCTTCACTCTCTTTTTCAATGACTCCATAAAAAAAAGCAAATCTCCAGATTTTTAACATTTCTCATTAAGTGACAGTCAATCCACTTCTTGGGTTGGGATTATATTTACTTATCCTCTGCTGATATGTCATACACTGGGCAGGGTTGAGTTTCCAAGCACCCCACTAATAGCTAACAAATTATAACAGCAGTGTAATGTAAGTATTATTTCCTTTAAACCATGGCAATTAATGATACAAAGAAGAAAAAAACAGTCAGCAATAATTACTTAAAAAGATGCCCAAATGCGATCATGGCAGTAAGTAGCTCAGTCGCTGAATTGGGAACGAAAATCAGGTCACCCGGGCACTGAAGCGCACGGATGTTTCAGCAGCGGAAGGGAAGGCAGGTTTAGGGTCTGTGTGTGGCTGCGGACGGGGAGGGCCATTCCCCAGGAAGCGCCCTCGGAGAACCCGCACACATGACGGGAAATCGAATTTCGCGGGGAGCAGCCGGTGACCGCACCGGGCGCCTCTCTTCGCTTCCACCTGCCACACCGAGCATCCGCGCCGCGGAGAAACGCACCAACACACACACACAAGCAGCAGCAAACGAAACCCCTCCCCATGCCCCACCCCAAGGAGTCCCACGCCCCGGCAGCCCAGCGCGGGGCACTCACGTCCTGGTGGTCCTCTACCACCCACACGGGCAGGGCCGGGTAGTGCCGCCGGGCGGCCCCGCGGGGCGGGGAAGCGCCGCCGGGCCCCGGCTCCTCTCCGCTCATGCCTTCGCTCCCCGCGGGCGGGCGGCGCTTCCGCCCGCAGCGCCTCCCACCGCTTTCCTGTTCCGGAGCCGGGGCGCTGCGGGCAGCGCTGGGCTCGGCGGCGGCGAGGGAGCCAGGTGGGCTCGGCNCCGGCCGGGCGCGGCTCAGCGCCTCGCCGGCTCCGGGCCCCCCCGGGCCGTCGGGAGGCGGCGGTGGTGGGGTGAGGCCGGGTGGCATTGGATGGATCAGGTCGGAAAGGACCACAGTGGGTCAATCTCCCTGCTCCAGCAGGGTCATTCCAGAGCACATGGAATGGAGAGCACATGGAGAGCGTCCAGGCTATTCTTGAATATCTCCGGTGAGGGAGACTCCACAACCTCTCTATAAGAATGCGTTCAGTGCGCGGGCATCCGCACAGTAAAGAAGTTCTTCCTCATGTTCAGGTGGAACTTAACTGTGCATCAGTTTCTGCCCATTCTCGCCCTTGTCCGGTTGCACGGCACCCCCGAGAAAAACCTGCATCCATCCTCTTTGGTACCCTCTCTTAGACGCGTACAGACATTGATGATGTCCCCTCTCAGTGCTCTCTCCTCGATGTGTCAGTGCCCTGTTGCTCTCAGCAGTGTATCTGCGAGTTATTCTGGGGAGAGTTTATTCTGTGTTTTTTGGGGGACCAGTGCTGCTTTAGAATGCAATGGCTCCCATCAGTGCAATAAAATTCCTCTTTAGGTGACAGAGGCAGAGGAATTTGCCCTTTTCTGTGTTTTCAGACTTACTTAACTTTAAATGAAAGTTGAATGTGACTTGTGTTTGCAGCAGAGGGACCTTTAAAGTGATTTGGGCATGTAAAATACTTTTGTGTATTTTTGAATCATTTTTTTCCAGTTGTGATTTTGTGGTTTCTGAAGGCCTGAAATTGAATTAGTAGAACAAGAGTTCTCTGACTTTGGGGAGATCTGAGAGCTGATAAACAAGGCCCTTTGTTTGAATGCTATGACATGTTAGAAAGAAACACACTTAAAGACAAGGCACTGTGGGACAGCCTGTTTAAATAAAATGTGTATATCAATGTTAGGGAAGTCTAGAACAGTCTTCTGTTACAGGCCTGAGTTGTGTAAGAGCACAGCAGGAGAACTAAAGCAAAATTAATTCAGCACCTCGTGGATTACAGTTAATGTCAAAAGGGTGCACTATTGCCAGACAAAATGGATGTTGATTTTCTTTTTTTGTCCCCTGTTTCTTGTTTGTCTTGTAATTTGGTTTTGTTGTGTTTTTTTTTTTTTTTTGAGAGCCTTTACAAAGTTGGAGGGTACTGAGGCTGACTAACAAGTGGCTTTATACCATCATGACTGCTATCTCCTCAAAGCGTGGGATTCTTACTCACATTGGCCCTTGGTTGTTCTGGAGTGGGAATGACCATCACCAATTCCAGTGGCTTCTGCTAGGCCCTGCATGTGTGAGGAGGTTCCTCTTGATTCCTCCTCTTTGATATCAGTCCTTTTTCCCCTGTGTTTCTTTTCCTTTCTCCCTACAGTTCACCAGAAGCTGTCTCCATTCTCTCAGCAAGAGCTACATCTTTTGCTGCAGTGTCACCAGGATGCAGCTGAGAGTAGTGCTCTGAGCAGTCCAAGTTGGCCATGTTGCACTATAGCAGGTGGGAGAATATTCTGTGCATGTACTTCAGCATCAGCAAAGCCTCGCTGAAAGGGAGGCTTTGTTTCCTTTTTCTGGTGATCTTTCCAATTGTGTCAGTGTCTCCTCTTTCTTTCTCACTTCCCCTTATGACTTCTGGAGGTGCTTAGATAATTTTTTTTCCTTCTCCTGTTTCAGCCATAAATTTTCTTAGGTGTTTTTTTCCCTTTTTTCAGTTTTTGAAACTTAACATTGTAATTAAAGAATCAATTTTAACTTTAATGAAGCACAGTGCTTTCATTTATAAACGCTAATGCCTTAAATACATGCCTAGTTTTGAGCAACGCATAAGCCTACTTGAAGCAATGATAATTTCTCAAGGGTAACAGGGCTGAGAAGGCAGTTGAGGGTTCTTGAGAACCATTTATTCCCATGAAAATTAGGAACAACACAATCTACATGAAATTTTTTCATAACCTGTAAGATATGTAGCCTGTTTTTTCCCAAAAATATACCTACTTCACTTAAAATACTTTGAAGGGTCTGTTGAATTCAGTTGTTTAATACACTGGGGACTCAATAGTGAATGTAAATTGCTAGTATCTTATTTAAAATTTACATGATTTGTTGGGCCAGGTGGCATGCAATGAGGTGTTAGTCAAGTCATTCTGCCCGAAGTTTAGAATTGTGTTCTAGAAAGAACTCCTTGTTATGCAACTTTGGATGACCACTGCAGTTATTAATAATGATGATTTCTTTGGTGTGGGGTATCTAAAGATTTTATATCAAAGTGTGTAAGTATTAGTGGAGGGTGCTTCTCTCCTTGACCTGTCATCGTAACAATAATGTGTTGAAATTACGTTGCCCTAACTTGGAAAGCATGGTCCAGCTTGGGTTCTGTCTTAAAGACAGTAAGTGCTTTCATGGATTAGAGGCTTAAGGGAATCAAAAGGGGTATAAATGACCTGCACTAAAGATCTGAGAAGCACGAAGCTCCCAGTGAAAGTGGTATCATTTACTGCTTCTGTTAAAGGAAACTGCAGTTTGAGCACTTTAGGAGTAGTTCCTGCAGGTGCATTGAGGACATCTTACAAAAATTGTGTGACACTGGATTTTTATTTTCCTCAATAAAGGTGAGCCATGTCTTTCCATTCTGGGCGAGGATGTCCCCGTGGCCAGGGGGGACCAGGAGCAAGAACTTCAACGCAGACCTACCGCCCTCAGAACCTCCGGCAGCTTCACCCACAGCAGCCCTCCGTGCAGTACCAGTATGAGCAGCAAACCGCCCCTCCAACAACCTATTCCAGCCCTCCAGCCACTGGTTACATGCCTCCCAGGCCAGACTTTGTGCCCTATCCTCCTCCAGTGCCCCCTTCCACGCAAAATCCCATCGGCCAGTGTCCCATGAGGCCGCCATTTCCAAACCACCAGATGAGGCAGAGTTTCCCAGTGCCTCCATGTTTCCCACCCACTCCTCCACCAGTTCCAAATCCTAGCAACACTCCCGTGGCAGGAACACCTGCTGGACAAAGCACCTTTCCTTACATGATGCCTCCCCCCGCAGTACCACACCCTCCCCCGCCGCCAGTCATGCCACAGCAGGTCAGCTACCAGCCCGTCTACTCGGCGGGCTACTCGCAGCAGTCATTCCCGCCGCCCAGCTTCAACAGCTACCAGCACAGCTCCGGCTCCTTCGCCAGCAGCGCTGCCGGCAGCAGCGCCAGCAGCAGCCACTTCCGGCACACGGGGCAGTACCAGGCGGAGAAGTCCCAGAGTGACCGGCGCTCCCCAGACAGGAGCAAGCACTACGATGAGCACCGGCACCGCGAGCACGGCCACATTCACGGCGACAGGCATCGCTCCGCTAACCACGGGGATCGTCGGGATCGTGGCCGCAGTCCGGATAGGAGGAGGCAGGAAAGCAGTCGGCACCGGACAGATTATGACAGAGGAAGGATATCACCTCATCACAGAAGTTACGAGCGAAACAGGTGACCGTAAGCTGCCTGTACGGGGAGAAATGTCATCTTGTTCCATAGTATGCGTTGGCATCAATGTTCTTCGCTTACCTTTCTTTGTCCCTCCAGCTCGGAAAGTAGCCAGGAGTCATCTCTTATGGAAAAAGTTACTCTTTAGACACCTTTTAGGTATACTGCTTTGCCTTGTGGTTGTGAGCTGGCAGAGTTGTTGCTCTTGTCCATGGAGACAGTTTTCAGAGCTTCTTTGCATCCCACCGAGTGGATTGTTGAGTAGTGCTCGACATATTTACCGTAGAAATTTATGCACGTGTGGCAGGAAAATAGAGTTGGCACTCTAAGACTGTAGAAGGTTGAGTCTTACAAACAATTATGCCCCAGCACTTTGAATTTCAATATTTAGGTACCAGAGGTAGGGTGCCAGGTGTTACTTCCTTTCAGAAAGCCTTGTATTTGTAGAGAACACTGGCTTGTTTAGGTTTATAGTTTGATAGGGGCCCATAGCTAATACTTTCAGTGAGGTGTTTTAGTGAAAAGCATGCTATGTTCAGGATGAAGACCTCAGCAAGCCAGTCTATGACCTCAAGAGAGGTCTGAGGGTGAAAATGAGCATGGGCCAGTTGTAGGTTTCACTGACATTCAGATGGATGAGTGTGCACTGCTTATTTTGGGATTTATCATGAAGTGTCTGTCCCTCTTCATGGACACAAATGACTTGAAAATTATGACCTGACCTGGTGCGATTTGCTGTGGCGTGTTTTAGAGCAAACCATCATCAGTTAAATCTTTCTCATGTCTTAGATTTGTTCTGTTTGTAGCTCTTTATGTGTCTAATGAACTTTGGCAAAATATTCAAAGAGCTACTGGAAAGCTACTGGATCACATGCTCTTAGTTTTAAAAGCTCAGAATTTTTTCATGCCACAAGTGGAATGTGAATTTACACATAAGGCCTGCGTAAATGAAACCCCTTTGATTTAGATATGCAGAGGCTAAATTACAGAACCTTAGACACCTGCATTCAAAAAAACAAGCCTCACAGTCAGTAGGTTTGCTTTGACTTTCAAAAAATGATTTTCCTGCAACTAAATGCAGCTGTCATTAAGGCAGTGGCCTTTTCTCTATGACATGTTTGTGGAGTTTTCTCCTTTTTTCTGCTTAATTTCAAGCTTCAGTTTTAAATTTTGAACATGCATGTTTTCAGTGGCTTCTTTCTCAAAGACTTTTGGATTGCTGCTTTAGGACAACAACTTCCAGATCTACTTGATAATGTGTCTATTTCTTTGATTCAGCCTGTTTGCCAGATTTGGGGTTAATTTTTTTGTGCAGCATCTGTCTCCCAAGCATATCAGATGGCATAGAGTATGCCCTTTGAAGACTGAAATCCATGCTTGAACAAGGTACCGACAAACAAGGATAAATGGGGTTGGAGTAAAACAATAGATAATTTATCTGAACTTTTTGCTTTGTAAATTTGCATTCTGTTTCGTATCATGAGCATGGAAACAAACGTATATATGTTCGTAAATGATTTTGACTGTTAAACCACCAAGCTGCTTGAGGCACATTTGTAATTCCTAGTGTGTCAGCAGATTAGAGGTTTTAACAGATGTACAATGACTCTCATACTGACCTAGATGGCTTTGTGACAGAGGTGGAGGACATGGACACTTGATTATCTTTTACAAGTTTCTTGAAGGTCAATGTTAAGAACATTGGCTTTTTAGCAGTGAGAATGTGGATGTCATTTTGCATAACATGATCTTAGGCTGCCTTTGTGTTCCTTTCAGGTGAAGAATGTATGAAATGCCGTATTTCTCATTTAACTTATTTTTTTAACTCTTCAAGGGAGCGGGAGAGGGAAAGGCATCGGCACCGTGACAGCAGAAGATCACCATCACCAGACAGGTCCTACAAAAAGGATTACAAGAGAGCAGGAAGGTACGGAGGAGGGCTGTATGTGGTCTCTTGAGCATTTGAGGCTCTGTGCATCCACTCATATGAGGTTTCGTGTATGTATAAGAAACCCAGAAAAAATGAGTGTCTTAAATTTATAATCATCTACTGATACATGCAAATACCAGTTATCTCAGGACCTTGATAAAGTTAGAAACAGGATTAATCTCTGGAGAGAGAAAGTTTCACTGCTCTGTCCTAAAGACTTTCTCTTAAATCTTCTAGTCCATAAAGTACCAAAAGTATTTAAAGTTGATCTATCTTTAGATTATCTTCTGGAGGCTTTTCTTATGTTGCTGTTCCTTTCTGAATGCTGAATAGTTGAAAACATTGCAGCATTATTCTTTTTGTAGGCAGAGGAGATTTAAAAGAAAGTCGGTAGTTTCCTTGCTCTTAATTTGAAAGCATTACTCTTGCGATGCACAAGGAACATCACACCTTATGTTGTTCAAAGGTGTGTTAGAGTAACAGAAGTGTGAGTTCTGTATAATCCTTTTAATAAAACTCAAGTTTTTCATCAGACCAATAGTTTGTGGGCTGAGCTTTGAAACTTCTTACTGTAACTTTTAGTTGTGACTGATGTGACTTAGTTTATACCAATGAGTTCCTAACTTAAAAATAAAAGAAATTCACCTAGAATGCAAGTAGGAATTTTAATTTAAAATGGCATGTGTTTTTTATTTTAATTCTTGATTATGGCTTCAAATAAAAAGCACATCGAATTTTAGTTCATTTTTTATAGTAGTTCAAAATTGCAAATTACTCTTGTACTCTTTATAGTGCAAGTTAAAAGCTGGAAAGGCAACTGCATTTTGCTGCAATTAATATGATAGAATGACTTACTGGTTGTTTTTCATTTTAAAATAATAAAGAGAAATGCTTTTGTTTTCTTTCTCCTGCTAAGCCGGTCTCCAAGCAGGGAGAGAAAGAGAACCCGATGGGAGGAAGACAGAGAAAGGTGGTCTGAGAACCAGAGCTCCAGTAAAGAGAAAAATTATACTGCTGTCAAAGACAAAGAATCAGAAGAGAATGCATCTGAAAAAAATGAAGAGGAAGATGAAGAATTGCTTAAGCCAGTCTGGGTTCGCTGTACCCATTCTGAAAGCTATTATTCCAATGACCCAATGGATCAAGTGGTATGTCAGTAAAAACTCTAAAATGACTGCAGACAGTCCTTAATAATGTGAACCCTTCAGTGGGATCATCATAAATTCTTCTCTCTTCCCAATCATCTCAGTCTTTTAATCCTGTTAGGGGCTTCATTTGTTGCTATTCTTCCCCGTTTTCTTCAGTTCCTTCTGTCTGTTAGCGTTCAGATAAGTGGTACATGGAAGAGGGGTACTTTTTTTTGTCTCCAGGAGGGAAAGATCTATTTTTTCTGTTATACACTGTGTTTAACTTCTGAGCAAAGATGCCTCAAGCAATATATATTCCTGCAAACTTAGAAAAGCAAATGAAATAATACCAGCAAATGAAATAATTTCTCTGCTAGTTCACCTGGTGAAACAATGTAATGATATGCTAAAGCCTTAGTAGGTATTCCCATGTTTCACTGAAAGATGTATCTTTCCCATCTTGTTTTTTCATGAAATGCTGGTAGATACTGAGTTCTTGTGCTATTTTAACACTGTCCTTTTTTTGTTCTGTTGTTGTTCTAATTTTTTTATTAACAGGGGGACTCTACTGTGGTAGGAACAAGCAAGCTCCGGGATCTGTATGAAAAGTTTGATGAGGAGTTAGGAAAGCGACAGGCAAAGGCCAAAGCAGCCAGACCACCATGGGAGCCACCAAAAACCAAGCTGGATGAAGATTTAGGTAGGCTGAAATCATGACAAAGCTCTGAAATGGAATAATTTGTAGTTAACCTGTTTTTGAGGTTGTCTGTATTTAATCATGTTGGCAGGTGTTTTTTAAATCCCTCCTGTGCGTTTCATATCCAGCAGGACTTTTACTGTAGCTTTTGATGGAAGTAAAGCTAGATTCTTTACTCAGAAGGCTTAGGGGGAAATGGAGATTATCCAGCACTACCAAATGCCTGTTTCTTCCATGGCATAAAACACACCGAGCATGATCAGGTAGTCTCTGCTCTGGCTTGTGTTAGCAGTAATCCTGTGTTGCAGTGGGATAGCAGTGCGCTCCAGGAGCACTTTAGGCCATGAAGGGCTGATGATGGAAGAAATTCTTTACTGTGAGGGCAGAAACAGGTTGCCCAGAGAAGTTACGGATGTCCTATCCCTAGCAATATTCAAAGCCAGGCTGGATGGGGCACTGAGAAACCTGGTCTGGTCATGGAAGGTACCCCTCTCCATGGCAAAGGGATTGGAATTAGAAAGTCCCAACCCAAATCATTCTATGATGCTATGATTTCAGTACGTTACATTGAGAAGTTCTGTGTTAGTCTTTTGAAACTCCAGCTCACTCTCACAGGTTCCATGCATATGTTGCACCTAAAAATGGACTTCAGTATTAATCAGATATATATCAGAGAAGTTTTGAAACTTAAGTCTTTGTAAATATTTGTAGGAGTACACATGCACACTTTGTGAGGAAGCTGCATTTCAGCTGACCATAAATGACCTATGTAAATCATGTGTCCCAAGGACATATTTTAATAATACCTTACGCCAAATTGTGAACTGTGTAAAAATGCATCTTGATTAAAAAAAGGGGAAACATTTTCCTAGTGATGTTCTTCATTTTCTCTCTCTCTTTTTTCTTTCAACTAAGGAGAGTCTTGTAGTCAGTAAAAATGTGCTCTTTAAAACTCTAGTTTTACAGTATTTGAAAGTGCTGACAATATAGTAATATATTTTCTCTTAAGTCAAAACTTTAAAAATGGAAGAAACATTGCATTTTATTCTAAGAATAAAATAAACTTTACTTGCACACTGATATATGTCTTGGCTATGAAGGCATTTATTTAAATTGGAGCTGAGGATATCTGTGGAATTGAATGACTAAAATTGCGTGCATAAGAAAGGGAGCCACTCTGCAGTACCATAGGGGATCAGAGATACTGAGATCAAGGTTTTTGTGTGTGGGGTTTTTTAATATGAAGTCCAGACATTGATTTATGATAGAGAATGCATTGCTATGGAGAAGAGAGCATGTGGAAGTGTTTTTCAGCCATCTTTATTTCTTCTGTGTGAACCAGAGAGCTCCAGTGAGTCAGAGTGTGACTCTGAAGATGACAGCAGCTGTTCCAGCAGTTCAGATTCGGATGTTATTGACGTCATTGCAGAAATTAAGCGTAAAAAAGCACACCCTGACCGTCTCCATGAAGAATTGTGGTACAATGATCCAGGACAGGTAGGGTGTGAGGGAAAAGTACTGGGTGTCCAAAGGTCATTCTTGTGATAAATTGAAAATTTTGCCTTGTTGTCCAACATGATGAGTAACTTCTAATTCTAAGTGCTTTCTTTACCACTGTTTTCAGTTTTCTCTCTCATCTTCTTCAAAGCACTTCACTTTTGATTTCAGGAGTGTGGTTCCAGCTAATTAATCCTGGGGATTATTCCTTTGGAATCATGTCTGACAGGGTTAATAAAAACTGAATGCTTTAGAATGCTAACAGTGTGCTAATGTTGTCCTTTTAGCCCTGAGATAAAGGTACACAACAGAATTCTGTGGTGGAAAAAAACCAATATGTTTACATCGTTTACAAATTTTTCACCTTAAGCTCTCGGCTCATAATGATAAATAATGTTTTAAATATGCAGTTAATGCTTCTAATTTCTTGTCTAATGGTTCTTTTGTAATTGCATGGAGATTGTAGTTCTCATTAAATGTAATTGCTAAGCTCATGAAGTGCTGTTTTGAACGTGCACATTGCACAGAAGACTAGTTTTTGTTTGCAAATTCACCATCTTCATCTTTCCTAAATATTTTACAATCTATTCTTTCATTTCAAGTGGCACCTCAGTAAATTTATTTTCCTGTCACTTTGTGTGATGTATGAGTTTAGCATGCAACAAATCATAATGTGGAGAGATACTGGAATGTATATTGCCACTGTGGTAATTCAGAAGTCTGTTGAATATTCCATTACAGATTCATCTTTATGCTTCTAGTTAAAAAAAATNATGGAAAACAAAATTAGTGAGCTGTTTAGATATTTAACAGAAAAAATTATGTAGCTCTTGGGCACACTTCAAAGTAATGTTCTATGAAGAATATTAACAGAAAACAACGTGGAATAATTGTAGAAGGAATAGATTCAGGAATGTTTGGTATATGAGTTTCCTGCTGAAAAATGTTCTTTACCAAAAACTTTCTTGAGACTGACTCTTCATCTTTCTTGAAAAGACTAAAATCAGTCATGATAAGCCTGTCAGTGCTGTACTACTTCTATGTACATTTTACTTGAAAACATTTGAAGTTTTCATAGATATTTATTTGGTGTGTCAAAGTGCTTTCTGTCAATAAATAAAACAGGAATGGTTGCCATGCACTCTTGACATGTACAAGTATACCATCTGACATGAACTAGATTTGTGGGACGGATCTTCCCAGCCCTTCATCCTGAGAAGCTTGTTTGTTAATTTGGATGATCTCCAGCAGTGCTGACAGTTGCCAGAAAATAAATTCAATGCCACCGTAGTGGTTTGCCTTACAAATGTGATCTGCTCGTTTGTGTTGTTCTGTTGGTCAGAGAAGGCATTGCCTATGTAAATTTGTGATCTCTCACCATCATTTTACCATCAATTCATGATTGCTCTCCTGCATTTTTTTTCCTGTGAGCAGTGTTGTTAGGGACAAGATAGATATGTATCTGATTGCTTCTCAAGTCTGGGGCTTTACAGGTACTTCACATATCACTCAGTTTTGGCCTACGTATTTAATATAACAGAGGCAGTATTTGTGCTGAACACTTCTAAGGATTAAGGATGAGATTTGTAAAAGTATATGATGGCTATTTAAATAGCCTCAGTAGAGGCTTAGTTTTGGAGCACTGATGGGCAATTAGCTGTTGACTGCTAACTCTCTTCCGTCTTGTTGCTGTATAAGCCAGTGAGGAAGTATGCTTCTACCTATGAGCATGATTCTATTTCTTTAAACCTCTTCTTTCCTCAATGGTCTGAGAGTAGGGGAAAAACTGTGTGAACAGCAGGCTGTCACATCACTGTTGTTAAGATTGTGTGACTAAGTTTCCAAAGGAGTAGGGAAGTGCCCTGCTTCTTATGTTCCTTTGCATGTACGCATTGTGTCAGTCTGAAGAAACTGAGGTTAACTTCAAAACTAAAAGCTTGCATCCCTATCCCAGCTGCCTAAAGCTAACATTAGCAGTTATTGATTCTTGCTTTCTGTGGTATCTTCACTTTATGTCTAACGTGTGATAATGCCATTTAGCCCCACCATGGATGCTGTTTATGTTTTCAGACCGCTTGTAATAGAATGGAAAGTTCTGCTGGTTTTTCTATTGCATTGCAAGTTTATTGTTTGTCTGTTTGGGTTTTTTTCTTAAGTCTAAAAGAAGCTCAACTTCCTGGATTCAAACTTTGATTTAATACTGGGGTTGGGAACTTAATTTGTTTCTCTGGTTTGTCTGTGGGCTTCTTATGTTGGATTTCTGCAATAAGCATGATGTAAGAGCAGAAAGCTTAAGACTGTTGCATTAGTTGATAGTCTGCATTGATCTTGGTTATAAAAATGAAAAGAAAGACACTAGCTTTATGATGTATGCCCTGGCCCTTTTTGGTATAGGAACTTGATGCACCCATACAGAATACTCAAGTGGGTATTTTTTCCCTCATGATCTTTTTTACTGATCTGTTCACAGGATAGATTTGAAGTGTTCCCATTAGTTCTTTAAAGTACCAGGTAAAATCTCTGATTGGTCTGCATTTCAGGGGATAGCCTTGTTCCATGGCAGAGTGCTTAGTTGAGGATGGGTTTTCAGTCAGAGGAGTCAATGGAACTGTTTGAATATGGAGATTTCAGCATGTAAATATCGACACATGCATGTCTAGGACCTAAATTTTGTTTTAGGCAGTGAGCATGCTGTTTGTGTGTATAAGCAATGGAAAAGAGGTATATTATAGCAGAATTCTGCTGAGGGTGTTTTTCCATCTTGTGCTTCTGAAACAGTGATGAAGTTCTAATGCAGCTGTGCAGTTCTCTTGCATTAGTCTTCAGTGTTTTCAGTTTTATTGGCTTAAGAACATTCCACTTAATCTAAGCATGACAGGCTTTTAGAAGCATCAGCACTCAGGGCATTAAAACCAACATACTTTTCCAAAACCACTTTTCAATAAAACCAGAATCCTATTTTGTTTTTGACAGATGAATGATGGACCTTTGTGCAAGTGCAGTGCTAAAGCCCGGCGAACAGGGATAAGACACGGCATTTATCCTGGCGAAGAGGTATTAGTAATTCTAAGGATTG
>VZUA01102121.1:0-12192 GCA_013401035.1 Horornis vulcanius
CCCTGCCCTGGGCAGGGGCACCTCCCAGTGTCCCAGGACATTTCCAGCTTTGGGAAATACCACGGACAGCCTTGGCCATCCATCCACCTTCCTCTGCCCTACAAGCAGCTGAAACCCAGGGCTTTTTTTTTGGCTAAAGAAAAGCAGATGAAAGCTGCTCACCACTCCAGACATAATAAAGCACAAAACACCACGCAAGAGGCTTTTAGAGAGCAGGGAGCAGAGAAGGAATTAGGAAATCCAACACCAAAGAGGCCCCAGCAGCGCTGGGAGCTGGGTGAGGCCTTTCAGGCCCCAGCACAGATATTATTGTTATTATTTATTATATAACACCCGGGATTGCTGCGCTTTCACTTCACCCACAGCCACCTCCTGGAGCACTTACACTGCCACTGTCCCCGTGCTGGCCTGGTTTCCCAGCTTTCTTCTAGCCAGGTAAATACAGAGGCCCCATCTCAGAGGCAGCTGAGTACCTATTATACCCTGCTGCTTCTCCCCTGCACTTATCCTATTATGCCATTACAGCTGCTGTAGGGTCGGGGGTTTTCTATTTTGTGACATAATATTGTGAGCCCAAGTCCCCCCCCTCCCTGTCCCCAGCACATGAGTGCTGCTAAAGAGCCCTTCAGGTGGCAGCAGGAAAGGCCACAAATGTGTCACCAACAGGATCCAGGGACCTGCTCGTTCCCACAGATGCTGCAGTGCCTCCCATTTATCCAGAAATTACCGCTGGGGAAAGATGAAAAGGCAGCAGCTACCCGAAATAACAGCCAGCAGCAAATAAAGGCACTCCAAATGTGCAAATAGAGACAGCTTGGAGGCCTGGCAGGATGGGCAACCCCTCTCTCTCTGCCTTTAAAGCAGAGGGAAATATTGTTTTAGGGATTGTTTTCTCAGTTCTTTCCACCTCCTGCAGCTGAAGGTTCCTGAGCCCTGAGCAGCAAAGTGGGCAGTGAGCTGTGCCAGGGATAGAGGGGGTCTTTCCCTTCTCCTGGGCTCTCTGTGCAGGGGAATTTTGGTGACTTTTTGTCCTTAAAATCCCCACTGATAATTCTGCTGCTGGAGGAAAATCAAAGTGGCCTCACGAGTGCTCTGCTGTGGCCACTGAGTCCAGCAGGAGCTTCCTGTGCACTCTGAGCCACTGACCTTGAGAGTTTTGGGCCCCTTGGGCACCTGAGGCTGGGATAAATTCCAGTTCACAGCCAGCCCAGGACACTGGGGATGGAGAGGAGCTCATCAGCAGGAGCTCCCAACCAAATTAAAACAGGACAGCAGGGCAGGAGGACTGGGCAGACACCCAGGAGCTAAGACAGGGAGGGCTCCAGCCTTTCAAATCCACCTGAACAAAACATGCCACAGGGAGTGCAAAAGGATCACACAGTCCCTGTGCCCATCCCATAACTATCCATGGCTTTTCATTTCTCTTCCTACACGTGTAGAGGGCACCAACCACAACCAGGGGGTGATTTGCTCAACCAGGGGGTGATTTACACAACCAGGGGGAGATTTACTCAACCAGGGGGTGATTTGCTCAACCAGGGGGTGATTTGGCCAACCAGGGAGTGATTTACTAAGCTCAGCATCAACAAAGAGTAAAAAAACTTTGAAAGCCATGGGAATTAACTGCCTCCAATTAATGCCATCTTCTGAGCTGAAGCGTTGTGTTATTTTTAAGGACAGGTTCCTAAATCTCTTTTTTGTAAATTGCTGTTTTCAGGAATTCACAAGCATATTTCTAGCCTATTTTAAACCACTAAATAACTGCAAAACAGCCTAATTATCAATTAGCTAGGGCCTTTTGCCTTTTTTTTTTAAAAAGAATATAAATTATATCCCAACTATTATGTTGTATCCATATCTGCTGCTCTAGTTATAGCTGAGCTGCTTATCAGAGCAAAGGGAGAGATATTCAAATTGATGAAGAGCAAATTCTGCTTTTTCTGTACCTTCTCCAACTTTAAGACCAGGCTGTGCTAATCCATAAATAAATCAACAAGGCTAATTCTTAATTCTGAAGAATGTGGAAGATCCAGAGCCAGGGGGAACCAGAAGAGCACGAGAGGAGATGGTGAAGGGGAAGGAAGGATATTTGTGGAAGGATATTTGTGGTGCTCAGTGGCTCCTGCTCAAATCAGCCCCATCCCTGAGCTCCCTGCACTCAGCAAACTCAATAAAATAATAAGGAAGTCCTTCATCATTGCAGTGAAGTGTTAAGTGAATTAATCTCAAATAAATCTGTCGGGGCCACAGGAACTCAGGGGATGTGCTGAGGCATTCCTGAGGCTCCTCCCGTGAGTGCTCCTGCAGGCTGAACCAGATTGGGACTCAGCTCTCCAGGAAAACTCCAGAGGAAGTGAGAGCTGTTGACCTGCCCGTGCCTTTCCTGGCCCAGCTCAGGCTGGGAGCAGCAGCAGCCGTGCAGAACACGGGGTGGGAGGAATTACCCAGAGTTTGGTGGAGTTTTACAACACTGAGGCTGCCACAGGGAGCTGACTTGGTGCCATTTAGGGGCTGAGTTCTGCCAGCAGCTTCTTCTTTAGAGAGGGGAAAGCCCCACTGTCAGCAAGCAGAGGTAGGGTAATCCACATGTTGGGAATCCACATGTTGGGAATCCACGTTGTTTTTTGGCCCAAAAATCCATTGGAGCTCCCTGAAAGACTCCCAGCAATTTGTTGGCTGTTAAATCAGCTTCCAGCCCAGCATTGCTATCGTGAGTTTTCCTCAAAAACTTTTTCATTCTATTTAAACATCCCAGCTTAAATTGCACCTGACAGAGATCTTGATGTAAATTTCCTCATCTGTGTTTCTGGTTTGCATGCGCTGCCAGTGTCTGTCAGTCTTTTCCTAAAGCCAGAATCACTTCCCAAGGTTTGGACTTCACTGAAATCCATACAGAAATCACCAAGAACAGATTCACAACTTACAGTAATTCCATAATTTTCCATAAAATCCTACATTCCTTTGCAACCACTGGAATATCCCTGTTCTAGAGCCTGTGGCGGAGCACCCCACTGAACTGAACTGATGCTACAAGTGGGGACAAAAAAGTGAGAGATGAGAATTTGGGTTATTGTTTCTCTTCCTCTGGTAAAAAGCTCAATGAGCATCATAATCCATGCCCATCTTTAGGGTGGATAAGTTCATGAGGATGTCTGAAGTCACCTCCTCTTAAAATCAGCCTAGACTGTCACAGAAATGAAATTATTTTAGTAGCTCATGAGGTTTTTATCTCCCAGTCTGCAGCCCAGGGCGTTTTAGGTTGTTGGTTTGTCACAGCTGCTTTGTCCAGCTGTCCCAGGACCTCCAGAGTTAAACCAACAATTCCTGAACTAAGCTGCAGCTTCCAATTCTAAGAGCCAAGACAGAGCCAGTTCATCCTCTGGGATCTGGGCACTCCAGTGGTGCATGGAGTCATTAAAGTTGGAAAAAAATCTCCAAAACGATCAAATCAACCTGTGACCCATCCCCTTCAGAGCACTGAGTGCCACCAGTACAGCCCTTCCCTGGACACCTCCAGGGGTGGGGACTCCAAACCTCCCTGGGCAGCCCCTGCCAATATTTCACAACCCTTTCCATGAGGAAATTCCTGCTGATTGCACCCTGAGCCTCCCCAGCCCAGCCTGGGGCCGTTCCCTCTCCTCCTGTCCCTGGGAGCAGAGCCCGACCCCCCCGGCTGTCCCCTCCTGGCAGGGAGCTGTGCAGAGCCACCAGGGCCCCCCTGAGCCTCCTTTGCTCCAGACTGAGCCCCTTCCCCAGCTCCCTCAGCCCCTCCTGGTGCTCCAGCCCCTTCCCAGCTCCCTCAGCCCCTCCTGGGGCTCCAGCCCCTTCCCAGCTCCCTCAGCCTCTCCTGGTGCTCCAGCCCCTTCCCAGCTCCCTTCCCTCTCCTGGGGCTCCAGCCCCTTCCCATCTCCCTTCCCTCTCCTGGGGCTCCAGCCCCTTCCCAGCTCCCTTCCCTCTCCTGGTGCTCCAGCCCCTTCCCAGCTCCATTCCCTCTCCTGGTGCTCCAGCCCCTTCCCAGCTCCATTCCCTGCCCTGGACACGCTCCAGCCCCTTCCCAGCTCCCTGCCCTGCCCTGGACATGCTCCAGCCCCTCCAGGTCCTGCTTGGAGGGCCCAGCCTGGGCAGAGCACCCAAGGTGACCTCACCGAGGGACAGTGCCCTCCCTGCTCAGCACTGCTCCATGGAGACAGCTAATTAACCTGGCATAATTAACCCCTGCACCCCAACCAGCTCATTTCCAGCTTGTTGTCCCCTCCTCAGAGTGGAGCTGAGTTCGGGGCTCAGACCCAGCCCTGCAGGCAGCAAATGCTGTCCCTGGGGAGGCTGGAGGAGACACAGGCCACAGACTCCTGGTTTTGTGCAGGGAAGGGCAGGACAGGGCTCAGCAGCACTGCCAGGAGAAGGGGACACACATCAGGCACGTTCCAGTGCCTCCCACAGGCAGCTGATCTCACACAGAGCTTCTGTCACCTCACCTGAGCCTTCCACACCAGCACAGACACGGGTGGCAGAGGTACTGCTGAGATTGTGGCTGAACCAGAGAGCAAATATTTATTGATATGGGTAGACACATATTGATTAAATAGATAAGTACATATATTTGATAGATATGTTTATACAATTAAAATATATAATATTATGTATAGTAAATACGTATTTTTTTTACAAATCAGCACAGGCAGCCCACATGTGATCTGTACATCCAGGGAAAGCTCAGCCTGAGATTCTGTTCCAAATTAAAAGCAGCCCTGCTGCAATTAATCACAGCCTGGTTGATGAAGCACGCACTGAAAGGACAACAAGAATTCTGGGAGGCTCAGCCTGTCATCTGCAGCCACAACAAGTTTGGTTTAAAGCTCAGGACAAGGAGGGTTTGTCACCCAGCCCCTGGTCTGAGCTGCTCCCAACACTGTCCCCAAACCAGAGGGCCCAGAAGATCCCCAAATATCCTTTTTCAAAAGTTTAGCTTTCTCTATCACAAAATTAAATAAAGCCATGCAACACTGGCTTTTAAACTCTCAGTACTTTTATTTACCATGATTTTATTAATCACTGAATTCAATTTTAAACTGGATTCTTTAATTCCTTCCATTCTCTGTCTCCCCATTCCGTTTTCTCCTTTACACCTACAAAAGTTGAGTCACCCCTGGAAAGTTGACAAAGCTCTGGGATCATCTGAAATCACGTGAGATGACACACAAGTATTCCTGCTTCTTCCAGCAATTTTGAAAACTTCAGCAAAACTGAACTCTTTTTCCATTTCTTTGCAAGGAGATATTAAAAACAAAACCTCTCCCAGGATTTAACTCACTGAGCTATTACAGTTTTCAATAGAAAAATGTCTTAGTGAAAACCTCTTCATCAGCTTTTACTTTAAATTAAGGGCTTAGATTTTATCTGAGACTGATTCCACTGCTAAACACTGGCAAATCTTTTTTTCTCCTTGCTCCCAGCTTCTCCAGGTGTAAAATAAAAATTAAAAAAAAATAGTAAAAAGCTTATAAATATATTCTAAGGGCAGCTCTTACAATGAAGAAATATTCCATGATCCAGACATGTTTCCTAAAGCTCCTAAAGCCTCACAGGGGTGATATTTGCACAGTGGAATTCTCCCAGAAAGCCAAATCTGAGCATTTTGCACCAAGAAGCCGAGGCTGAAGGGCCAAGATTGAGTTGCCTCATTTCTACAAGTCACAAATTAAAGAAAAAAAAAAGAAAAAAGGATGGCAGATGACAATGTAATCTCATTTTGGGATCCCTTCTTCCCCATCACTGAGTGGAAGGAGAGCAATAATCCCACCAGCCAAAAAATAGAAATGGGCAGAAGGCACTTTCTGCAGCTCCAGAGGTTGGGATTTTAGTGGGAATGGCTAAAATAGATCAGGGAAGAGAAAATTTGGGCAAGTTTCTTCCTGGAGGAGCCCCAAACCTACAGCTTTTCCTATAGGATCTATACCAGAGACTCTTGGAGACATTTAGGGTTTGGTAGAACATTTCTGCTACCTGATATTCTCATATACATATCATTATTATTATTATTATTATTACTATTATTATTATATGTTGCCTAATAATTCAAAGAGGGAACAGAAGCAGTAACTAAAAAGAAAAAAAAAAAATAATCCTACTAAAAGGTAATGCATGCAAATAGAGAAATGCATATTTATCAAACAATCAGACAGCAGCAGTGTGACATTGGCAGGTTTCAGGAGCTTTAAATACAGGAATACTGTCCAAGGAGGAAAAAACAGATTAATTTAATCAGTTCTGTGATTCCACCCAAGGTTCTGAGCCAAATCAGAGGGGAAAGGACCTCGGGAGGTCTCTGGTGCAACTTCCTGGGATCCAACCAAAGTCATTTTGGGTTTTATCCCATTCCTCATCCACCCTGTGGCTTCCAGCAAGAGAAAATCCTCCACTGGTGTTCATGAAATCACTGAAAGTTGGGAAAGAACCTTAAAAACCATCTAATTCCAGGGTCACCTCCCTCCAGGCCAGCTGCTCTGGGTAATCACCACCAGCATTTGATTTCCCCTCCCCATTCCTGGATTTTAAAAACAACTGGGTGGTTTTGTTTTGTTTGGTTTGGTTTTTTTTTCTGAGCTGCAGATTGCACCCCTGAATCAATTTAAATTTTTTGTTTAATCACCCATTATTTATACAGAATTCAAAGAGGCATCCCAAGAATAACTAAAATCCCTTGACTTGATGCCTGAGCTCAAGCTTATTTCACAACAAAACCAGAAAAGAGGAGAAAGAACCATGGTTACAGTGAAAATACCACCCAGCTCCTTCAGAGATGCCTCATCCCTCCACAGCCCTGACAAAAATGCAGATATTTCAGGAGAAGAAATCATTTCATGTGGTCAATACCGAAGGAGGGAGGTTTGAGCAGGGATTTGCATGTTGAAAAGGTGATGACTTGGCAGAAACCTGGCAGGGTTTTCTATGCACAGGCAGGATTATGAACCAGAGGTGGAAATCAGGGCTGTTACCAACAGCAGAACAGGGCACAGAGAGCCAGAAACACAGGCTGGGGTAAATTCTGGAGGAAGAAGAACATGACTGGTAACTGGCACATTCCCGAGGGGCCTGGGTCCCCCCTGTGCTCGGGGTTACCTCAGCTAATCCTACAGAATTTTAGTTGTAACTTCTTCATCTCACTCCTGCGTGGTTTTGCCACAAAGAACAGGGTGAAGCTGGACAAGAAAATGAAAAGCTGTGAGGGATGGAAAGACTGCCCACAGTGCAGAGCTCGTTTTGACTTTGCTGAAGGCCTGGAGAGGCCTCTTAACCTTAGAGAAATCCTGGAATGGTTTGGGTGGGAAGGGACCCTGAAGCTCATCCCATGGCAGGGACACCTCCACTGCCCCAGGCTGCTCCAAGCCCCAAGGTCCAGCCTGGCCTTGGGCCCTGTGCCAGGGCCTGCCCACCCTCACAGCCAGGAATTCCTTCCCAAAATCCCACCCAAAACTCTCTAAATGCCTCCAAGTCCTGCAGCAACTGAAAAAGCAGCCAGGCCCTCAAAGGTGACAGCAGCCACGAGTGTCCCTTCTCAAGCCATGGCCAAAAATATGTTGGAAAACCAAAAGAACAGGTGGAAACACAATCTGTGAAATTCACTTTTTAAACCTGTAACTCACACCCAGCTTGAGTCCTTCATAGTCAAAGCAAATGGAAAGAAACAGAACAATGCCCACGATTTCCAGGACATGCCCAACATTTCCACACTGACCAGGCTCAGGAAAATTCATTCCTGTCAATACAAGTGGGAATTCCCTGCACAGCTCGGTGAAAGCAATAGAGTGGATTGCAAGTGTATAAACACAACTGAAGTTGTGCCACAAATCGTTTTCCCACCCAGATCACCTTGTGGCAAGGGGAAATAATGTTCTGAAATGTGAATTGAGACAGATTTGAGCACATGAGGCACTTCTGAGGCAACACCAAAACAGAGCAATTGTCCGAGATGGAAAGAAAGCAACAACCACTAAAAAATTCTTCTTTCTCTCTCTTGCCAATATTGTCACATGAAAGTTTTCTGCTGTGCTCACTTCCAGAGTTCTGGTTTGGTTAAACTCTGGGACATGTTTTGGGTAAGGAGGAGTGAAATCTGCCAGCACAAAACTCTCTGCACTCAAGGGGGTCCAGGACTGATCCCTGACATTCCCACACAGGATCTCCCACCTGCCTCACCTCCTGTACCTGCAGCATCCAACTGCTGCTGTGACAGTTTCCATCAGCTCAGGGGCTGTCCCTGCACAGCCCCTGCATTCAGAATCTTTCATTCAGAATCTTTCCAGCACGCAGAGTTAACCACAAATTTGCCCTGATTTCCTGAACACCAACATCATCTCACCCACGAGGGGAATAATTGCCTGGCTGCTCTTTCACTCCACGCTTCTCCCTGCCTGAATGGGTCTCTCCAAGCTGGCTTTTCCCAGTGGAAGAGAAGAAGTTCTTTCATGCCTTATTTCAGACTCCTGCACTTTTAAAGAATCTCTTTTCTACCTGCCAAGCTCTGCTCCTATCAGGGGATAAATTCCATGAGCAAGAAGCAGGAAAGCAGAGACAGTCCCCTGGGAAGGTGCTGCCCATGGCATGCAGAGCCTACCTGGACACAAAATTCCTGGCAGGGGCTCAGTTCCGGGGGTTTGCAGATCCCAACATCCTGAAAAGGCAGAGGGTTTGCCTAATCAGTGATTTAAAGTGATGGATTTGGGATTAGCAAAAGGCTCATGGTCCGAGGGTTCAGCTTTTCCTGACACAACTCTCTGGGGAAGCTCTTGTTGCATTTTGGATTCTATAAACCCTCCACAAGTGTGCAACGGCACCCTGGCCACTGCCAGGGGACAACAACCCTGATTAATGCACCAAATTCTCATCAAATTGCAATGAAATAAAACTTTTCTGACACAATTCCTGCGTGTGAGAACTGGGAAGGACTCACCGGTGAAGCTCCAAGCAGGGGAAATGGTCCTTGCCTGAAGCTCCAGGTGTGATGGAGCCTCTGCAGAGGTGACATCTTCTCCTTGTGCCTTGGGCAGGTCTTCCCTGGAGAATTCTGGCCCTGACTCCCAGCTCCAGAAGAATCCACGTGATGCTTCCTCTTTTTGATGAGCAATTCCCACTGAAGTTACTCCTATGAGAGGGGAAAAAAAGGATATATGTTTATTTCTTTGTAGAGCAGAACTACAAGGGTTGCTCACTGAAATCTCACAAGAAAGAGTGAAATAGGTGCCTGGGACTTGAGCTGACACCACACAGAGCACTTCAACTTCAGATTACAGAACAGAATCTGGGGCAAAAAAAGCATTTTTATATTCTCATCTTAAAAGCAACGTGAACACAAGTTGGTTTGATTAACAAGGAGATAAAATAAACTTAAAAAATTAAACACAGAGGGAAGTTTTCCCTTCTCCACCTGGAACAGAGCAGACTGGAGCACCTCTCTCCCTGAATCATCCTTTTTTTTTTCTGCAAAATTCATCTGTGGGGTCAAATGTTTCTGCCTTTGCTCTGGAAAAAAACTTCTTTTTCCCCCGTGGCAAACCTGACACCTCAGCCAGCACCACCACATCCCCCTGGCACTCTGGAGAGTCCAGACCCACCAAATCCCCCCTCAGCTCTAAGATTTCCATACCCAGACCTACCTAAGGAGGACAACACCTCAAATAATTGAAATATTTATTCCTAGACTGGGAAGGCCGGGGTGGAGGAGGAGGAGGGAGGGGTGGGACTCGGGGTTGGCACCCGTGTGCTGGAGTCACTCAGCGGGCATCTCTGCCCAGGAGTGCAGCACCAGGGCTGTGCATGCAGAAAGCTCTGCCAGAGAAACCCACAGCCTCAAAAAGCAGAGAAATGAGCCAGGCCTGATCCTGATTCATCAGTATTCAGCCGTGGATTCAGCGGGACAGCTCGGAATTTACACTGGAATAAGGAAAAATCAGGATTAGGCACCATCTGTCTCAGAGAGTGAAGCCACCAGAATTGCTCTGCACATTTGAATCCTCTTCCCCCATTTCTTTAATCTCTTGCACATTCCAGGTTTTCCATTCAGCTCCGGTGACAAAAGATTTTACAAAATGACAGTCCAGATTGAGAGAACAGAAATTACAACCTCTGACAAAAGAGATGCCAAACTTTTTATCAACGATAAGTGCTCCTTGCACGCAGACCCTGGGCTGCAATGGTAAATATAAGGCAGATGTCGAATGGAAATTAAACATTGTGCTCCCAGGGTGGCCTCGGCCGCATTCAGAGCTTGATTTAAAACAAGGCCAAGAGTTCTTTCATCATTTCTTCAGAAAAAAAAAAAAAAAAGAAGAAGTTTTGAACATAAAGATATCCCAAACAGGCGCATACTTGACCTAGAACTTGGCGGTGCAGGACAATAAATGAGTGTAAAAAGCACCAGCACGGGGGAGGAAAGGCAGAGAGAGTTGTCTGCAGGATGGGCTGGGAGAATTTTGGTCCTCAAATCACTTCTATTTCGGCATGCTGAGAGTTAAAGGGGAATCCAGGTGAAAGATCTCGGCCCCCTTTCCAAATTCCCACCGAAAGCTCTCATTTGGGAGGCTCGGCCGAGTCGATATTTTGCAATAAACCAAAAACAAGCCCAAGGAGGCAGCAGTTTGAGGAGCATTTCTCTGCCAGCTTCTTTAAGGCTTAAACCATATTTACATCTGTGCAAGCACTCTGCCTGGTATTATTAGACAGGATAAAATAGCACGAGACGTTTGCAATGGCTCAGATATTCAGCCTCAAGCTGCCCAGATTTGAACGGTCTGCAGTGTTTGCTTTTAATAATTTCTGATCGTAGAACAGCTCAGCCAAAAGGACATAATAATAGACTTGCAAAAATTCAACCCCCAGACTGTTAAATATCCTGTACACTGAGGGCAGTGAGGATAAATTTAAAGGATTGAAAAGAGGATGCTCAAATTTACAGGAACAGGTAAAAGCACAAACCAAATTGCATTTGCTTCTCTTTCACTTCGTTAGATTTTTAATTTTTTTTTTTAAGGCAAGTGAAATGAGTAAAATATTCACAGTTTGAACACATAAATATGTTTGCACTCTTCTGGGCAGCCCACTTTTAGAAATAATTTTCTCCTCTCAGCAATTTCATCTCAAAGGCAGTAAAACAAAAAAAAAACTTTTGAGGCCGTGACTTTGTAACCTCCCTGAAGTTTTGAACACGGGCAGAGCTGGCCTGTGCACACAAGACAATCAAACACACGCTTAAATGTCAAATAAACTCCTGTCTATAAGAATTTTTTTCCCCCTCCAGCAAAGGAAGAAATTGTGACAAGATTTTACTTTGAATGCCCTGACAAAGCAGCACTTTCTGGCACGAGCAGGACACTCATCCCCCCTTCATCTCCCTGCACAAATTTCAATCAGCTGAAACACAAACCTCATTCTGCACTGAGAGATTTTTTTTTTTCCCCCCCCAAATACAACCAACTTGCAAACAGCCTCCCTGGCCTTTTAAAAACCCATTTTCAATTGCTTTAAAACATAAAATAGAGATGGATGGATGGATGAATGGATGGACAGCTAGAGAAATGCTTTCAGTCATGCTTTCTCCCCCCCCACACACACACCTTTAAAATTGAAAAGCATCAGTATCCAAATAGCAACAGGAAATTTTTTACCTTGTGGCTAAATAGCTCACTGTTCACTTTGCAGCTGCCTCTATTTTTTTGCTGGGCAAAAAAAAAAAAAACCCAAAAAAAAACCAAAAAACAAACAAACAAACAAAAAAAAACCCCAAAAAAATCCCCACCAATACAAAAGTCTTTCCTAAGAAAACCAAGCTTTTGACATTAAGGGCAGCGCCAAACGCAAACCTACAAAGAAATTTCTTTTTCCCCCCGTCCCGTCGTTATAATTCCTAATTTTGTGGGATGTATTGCTGGGGCTGTTTATCATAACAGTGTGCAATAAAAAGGACGACTAACTCTTGCAATTTTCTCCCTACTCCTCCCCTTGACAGGGGCCACTGATAGGGAAAGAGGCTCGGAAAAGCAGAGCAGTGAAAGGCTAAGAAACAATAGGCAACCATGGCTTTGACAATGCAGCCCTGAACCCTTTTTGCTCCCGCTGTGACACTTGCATTCAAGAGCAAGGGCGGCTGCCATCATAAGAATGGACAATGGCATGAGGAATACAAGGGGGGGGGGGGGG
>VZUA01102125.1:0-12398 GCA_013401035.1 Horornis vulcanius
CCAGCCCAGAGATTTCCTGCATTTCTGGAGCTCTGTAGCAGTTTGGTGCTGTCTCATGGTGTTAAACTCCAGAGGTGACAGAGGGGCAACAGGCAGAGAGGCCCATGTCTACACTCATTTTCTTTATGAGAAGAAAAATGATAGCAAAGAGGGACTGAATATGTTGCCAATGCTGACCTCTGACTATCTCCATCCAGGCCTCCTTTTCCATTGCTATCTTCTTCAGAGTGGTTCCTTTTACCTGCCTGCTTATATGCACCAGAAGGCTTCTATAACCATAAGCTGGAACAGGACAATAAATCCTCCTTTGTAGTCCCATCTTTCTTACTGGGTTAAACACCCATGCTGCCAGAGGGAAGGAGTGAGTCACGCTGCAGATGTTGAAAGATTTATACCTCTATAAAACCTCGACCTCTTGGATAAAAGGCAGCTGTGCACTCGGACTGCACCATCAGCTCAGGATGCAGCAGAGCACAGCTATTTCTCCGCAATACTGCATTTCCTTCACCTTTATGCTGGGGAGAACTTGAGCTTCCACACAGTGAGACAAATTCCCACCACTGGACTGGCTGTTTTTTTCCCTGAATGTAGATGCTGGCCCATGCAGCGGAGATGTAGAGCTCCTTGAAAACAAAGTTGCTGCACATGGAGAATTTTTGCTAATAATGCATATCTAGATGCTGCAATTCATTAAAAAGTTAGCCAAAGAAAAGGCAGCCAAAGGAAAAAAAAAAACAAACCTACAAACTCCAAACGTTTCCCTTTGGCAGGAATGCAGACATCTCCTTTTTCAGACTGAGGAAGAATGCTGTCATTCAGTAAGAAGGAATCAATAAGCAATTCAGAGCAAAGTCTCTTCCGGCACCTTTGGCTGGATCCAGCCAACTCTCTTTGCCAGCTCTTGGCACAGACACCTCTTTAAGGAAAAGAGCTTCCTCCTGCAAACACTGACCCACACAGAGCCCTAACACCAGCAGCCAAACAGATGTTTCTGAATGATCAAATGTCCCCATCACTGGGGTTTGACACTTTGAAGCAGAGTTTATGTCAAAATAGCACAAGCAATCCCAGCTCATTCATGCAAAACTTCACAGGCCTATGGGAATAAGGATCATGTGGCAAATACAGCACAACGTGCAAACAGGGCACTGCTTGGGGCAGGGTGGGAAATTTTCATTGACCCAGGTCTGTTCCAGTGCTTCCAGCTGAACCAAAGGGCTGCAGAGCTGGGGGGTCAGGGGGAAAACACTCTTACAGATTGTGCAGGGGTCTTCATCCAAAACCCAGCTCAACCAGAGATGAGCTTCCACCTCTGTGACAGGCAATTACATCCTTGTTAAAGCACACATTGTGCTGGCCAGAACTGACATAGAGCATAACACGAAGAAGGAACTGTGTCCATGCTAAATAAACATCTGCTTAGATGGAAGGGAAATACCCAGAAAATGTCAGAGTGCAATTCCAGAGCCCCAGGTACACATTCACTTGCTGATGGAAGCAAAGCTCTTGAGGTGCTGTATCAGTTCTGAAACAACAGAAGCCCAAAGTCCATTCCTACCACAGAGTCACTCTGCTCCTTTCCCTTTGCATCAAGAGGCAGCTGCTGCTTGCCTGCATGCCAGAAAGCACAAGGAGAAACAAGTTCTTGGCTCTCCAATGTCCAGAGGAGCCTTGTAAATGCTCTGACAGACACGTAGTCATTCCCTGAGATGATACATATGCAGATGCAAGTGTGGTCTGTAAGAAAATGTGGTTTGGAGATGCCATTTGGAAAAGCTGAGATCACATTGAAAAACATGGTTTGCACTGAGGCTCAGAACATAATTAAGTTTAAGCAAATTTTCAATGGAAATGCAAAAAAAAAAAAAGAAAAAAAAGCCCTAAGCCCCAAATACAACACCTCATTAGCAAATTCCTAGTCTACCAATGAGACCTGAGAGATGTATGAATAAGAATGCCTGAAGCCAAAATGATTCAGCAGGCCAAAACATTTAGGCAAGATTCTTAAGGGAGCAAGGATTACAGGATCATACTATGATTCCATTCCTCTATACCCCCTGTATCCTTCCCATATAAATTCTTATGGTCATCAGATTAAGTTCAGCCACATTTGAGAGCACTGAGAGTCTCCAAGATACCAAACCCCTCTCAGTTTCACATTATCAGGTACACAGGTGAAACATCCTCATGGACTGAGAAGCTGAGCTTCCCCTACTGGACACCAGAAAATCCATTCAGAGGACAGAGGTTATGGATGCCTCAACACCAAGGGTTCCAAAACAGCTCTCACAGGAACATAAAATTTTTCTCAATCTTTGCCAAGTCTCCACCACCCACTTTTCTACCATTAAATGTTTCCTTTGGAAGAAAACAGACATTTTAAGCTTTCATTTCCAAACAGACTATTTTACCACACAATTATAAAATACAAGTTCTCTTTTCCACTTTGGGAAACATTTCTTTTGCAGATCACTGCTGTATTTGACACAAATACACTGTTTTACATTAAATCCAAACCCAGTAATGGCAATGCAGCTCCAGCAAGAATTCTGCAGTTGCAGGACAGCCAATCAATATTGCATTTAATCTCAGATGTGATTACTATTTCTTCCTCAAAAATAATAAAATTTGACTTGTCCAGTGATTAAACCTGCACCTATGGCAACATTCTGAAACCTCAGCCAATGTAAATATCCTTTGGCTCCTTCAACAAGGGTCCCTTAAAGATGACAGGGTAAAATTCCATTTGTGGCCACCTTGCTTCTCTTTCTGCTGAACTAATTAGCGTTACAGAAGAACCACAAGGCAGAAAAACCAAATAAAAAGCAGAAGTAAAGAGAATGCACCATTTGCAACACCTCTTAATCTCTTAGCAGGTGTTTATAACAGCCTAAAAAGTACATTTTAGAGAACCTAAAGACTCAGGCTGGCCCTTGGTGCATTCTACTGGGCATATTAAAAGATTCATGGGAACAATGTGACCATCTCTTTAAAAGAAAGGCGTGCAATACATAAAAATTCCTATATCAGTTAATAGTGTTTCTCTCATCTGCTGGAATGAATCCCTCCACTCATTTGTATTGACCACAAATTTCATACAAATGATATTCCACACTGAAGAAAACTAAAACCAGAAATGCCAGGGATGTAATTTTCCTAGTGACTGTTAAGAATGTATTAACATAAATCATTGCACATAAATGATTAATGGTCCCCTGAAAATAAATTCAACGTGGACTAGTATTAGATAAGCTTGAATGGTTTTTCAATAAAACTCTCTGGTTATTTCACAGCTACAGAAATAGGCTTTAAAAGCTCCCCTGGCATACATGTGCCACAGTCTGGTGGCAGTGCAGAGCCAGGCTGGGGGCACTGTTGTGCTCAGGACATAAATGCCAGCTAACCTTGGCCATTGCAGGTTCCCTCTGCTTAGAGAGCTCAGCCACACATTTCATCTCTTGAACTTTATTTTCTTCTTACACTGAACCTGTACTAAACACAAAGAAAACAGGCAGAATGCAACAAACATGACTCTGCTCATGACTTGATTGTAGCTTGATTCTGCATTTATAAGAAATCCAGAAACTAAGGCTCATCATCTCCTCTTGGTGGGAATTAGCAGGTCTGTACGGGAACTCAGAATTATGCTGCATTTATAAACAGTATTTAATAAGGATCTGTGTTAGCCATGATGCTGTTAAGAAGGTTATGAGAAAGGAAAACCAGAATTATCTCATGAAGTAAAGAAACAATAGGGTCTGTAAAATAATTAATGAGTCCAAGCACACTTTCCCTCACTTCCAGAGCACAAGGCTGGCTCATCTCCCA
Organism: Horornis vulcanius; assembly: GCA_013401035.1. Classification (NCBI taxonomy): domain Eukaryota; kingdom Metazoa; phylum Chordata; class Aves; order Passeriformes; family Scotocercidae; genus Horornis; species Horornis vulcanius. The sequence continues at coordinate 3,829 of VZUA01102125.1, forward strand.
TGAGGGCAGAGATGCCATCCCATAGACGGCCTCTTGTTACAGATGCTCTTCTATTATCGGGACCAAAAGTGGCTGGAAAGAAGCCAAGGTTAAAAGGAGACCAACGGAAATAAAACAGCAGCAGGAGAGCTGAAAGAAGATTGGCACATTTTAAAGCAAGCAGGCTGATTATGCAGGAAACCACAGAGCCTCAGCTCAGCCTTGGCAATAGCTAAAGGTCACCCTGCTGCACACGGATGTACCCCAGGGGACCTGCAGCACTGGAGAGAAGGAACACATCAGTGCCTTCAGGTGAAAGAAAGCAGGATGTTCAGCCAGGAAAACTATGCTAAAAATACACTTCCTGAAGGCAGGTGAGGAAGAAATAGAGAGAAGTGGACAAAAGGGAAATAACAGGTCACTAAGCATTCATGTCAAAAATACCACAGGCTACAGACCTTCAATTCTCCTCATTAAGCCACCAAAAGGGTGAAGAAGGGAGTGTTGGCCTTCTGCATTTTAGCCAGCATGTGATTTACCCTACAGGAAAATCCTTTGAAGATATCCAGGAGGCCCCTTTTTTCAGAAAGCAGAATTTGACACTGACATTAGTGCCAGTGGCAGCACAGCCCTCTTGGGGCCATGCAAGTCAAATGCATCCTAGAATGACATTAATTTGAATTAACTATCAGCTTCTATACAGCTGTAAAACTCTGCATATGAGCCCTTCTGTAGACGTGAAGTTCAAGCCATGGTTAAGGGTGAATTTGCAATATAAAATGTGACTATACTGATAATGACTTTTTAGCAGAGAGCTATAAATTCAAAAACAAGTCCCTGAGTGATAATGGAACAGGAAGGGGCAATATTGAGTATTGAACCAGATGCCTTGATTCCAATGACAGAGTCAGTTCACAAGGACTTGAGAGCAACAGCCATAAACATGAAAGACAATAATTGAGAGGTGGCTTCCACAAAAAGATGTTCTTGTTGATGAAAAAAGGGGTCCTTTAACTACGTAGGACTATTTCTCCTGTATTTCCATGGAAAAATCATCTTGACTTCTTTACTGAGCTATTTCTCACCAAAATCCTCATTAAAAGGAGAGTCCCAGAGATTTCCTGTTAGTCCACCTAACAATACCACACTTAGCTCCACTGGAGACTACTGAATTGAGTATTGAATTACCCTTCACCATTAAGCCTCTTAATTGAAATTTGTCATTCTAACAACCCCAGAGCACATTCAGCAGTTTCACTATCATCTGCCATAATGATAAGGCTGACATAGGAAACATGGCATGGAAACACAAGGGTTTAATTTTAAATTGGCTAAAATAAAGTTTATTTTACTGTTACAATATATAGTCTTTTATCAACACAACTCACAAGGTGTTTACAAAATAATCTCATTTTCTGCTGCATTTTAAACACTACTTTTATACAAACTTTAAAGGTAAAATAGGAGTTTGTAGCTAAAAAGGCTCTTTGTTACATTTTTTAGAAGCGAGAATTACTTCAAACAAAACTTTTTTCTTATGGTGCCACCTTCACAGACAAAAACAATGTTTATTGTAAAGACCTGAGGGAGGATTCATGAAAGCTTTCTTTAGACAAAGGATGCCAGTCCTCCTAGACTGACAGTGTACAAATACATTTGAGCCCTGGGGGTGCATTGGGAAGAGTGTGGCCAGCACGTCAAGGGAAGTGATCCTACCCCTCTACTCAGCCCTGGCGAGGCCACATCTGGAGAGCTGTGTCCAGTTCTGGCATCCTCAGTACAACAAAGACAAGGAGCTGCTGGAGAGGGTCCAGCAGAGGCCACAAGGGGTTGCTCTGCTCCTTAGGGACACTTAAATGGCCCTTGCTGCTCCTGGCAATGTCCTCTCCATGCCTGACTGGCTGCCAAGGGCTTCCAGGTCTGGGTGGAGCTTGGGGCTGCTTGTCAGGTGTCCCCAAGCTCCAGAACCCCTGTACAGCTCAATCAAACCCTAACCCCTGGGTTTAGCTCAGTTGCTGCTGCCTCACCAGCTGACTGAAAGAAAGAAAGAAAGGAGGAGTGAAAGAAGGAAGAACTTCTTTACATTGAGGGTGGCAGAGCACTGAACAGAGAGGGTGTGGAGTCTCCCTCTCTGGAGACATCCAAACCCACCTGGACACATTCCTGTGTCACCTGCTCTGGGTGACCCTGCCTTGGCAGGGAGGTTGGACTGCATGATCTCCAGAGCCCATCCAACCTGAACAATTCAATGTTTCTGTAACTTAGGTGCTCTGAAATGGCTTACAAAGGAATCTCTTCCTTTTCCCTGCACTGAGTGGAGGGAAGGGAAGGAGCCTGGGGCCTAATGGAAGCTTTCATGAATCCTCACACTGACGACCCAGTATGCAGCACGACCGTAACACACAGAGCTCTCTGGTCCTTAATGCTGCACGAGACAACATGGAAATCTTAAACAGAAGAAAATTTGAAGTGTTACAGTTGTCACAAAACCTATTATTTTAACATGTTAAAATTAAATCACCTAATGTCCTCTGTGAATCTGGTAGTAACAGGCAGGTATTACATAACTCAACCCTGGTCTCCACTACAATGCACTAAAATACATTAGAAAGAGTGGAAAAAGTTACCATTTTCACATCTGCTGGAGAGGTATGTGCTAAAGTGAATGGATTTATGCTCCTGACAGTCAAGTCAGTTGATGGATCTTAAATCAGGTTGACAGTGTTTACTTTAAATACAGCAAGCAGGTAGAAAGAGGTGCTACTTCTCTTTTTTCATGCATAGTTTAACCAGCTTACAGCCAGCTCATCTCTATTCAGACTAGAGATGCATGATCTGCCATTTGGTATAAGCCAAACTACCAGCAAATATATTTCCAGTGCAAAGAAAATTGTCTTTCTTCAAGAAAAACAACAAATTTAATGCTACTTCTCAAAAAATAATGCTTATGCTGCATCATTTTCTACCTATTTTGGTCAACATATCTGAAGTTACCTTCCTCTCCCCAAATCACATCCAAAGACAGATGATCACAGTATATTTTTTTTAGGCAAATGACTGTCTCTCCCCAAAACAAATGATACTGCTTATTGAAGATCATCCCTGAGAGCACTGTTCTAGCTAGACACTTAGACAGCAAGAGAAAACTCGGAGCTTAGAGGAAAAAAAGACTGTTCACCCTGTGAAATCTTGTGGTTTTAGAAAGCAAAAAAAAATTAGCTACTTCGAGCATTTAATTTCCCTGAGCTGAGTGAAATTTGAAGACAGTAATTTGTAACATGAAGCATAGCAACATCTACAGCTGTACTTACAGAAGCTGCAATTTTTTACAGTGGTAAAGTCAGACGTTACATTACGAGCACATAGCAGTTAGTGGTGGTTCCTTTCACTTGCTTCCTGCCACAGGAAATGCAATGGCTTCTTTGGTGAGAAACAGCAGTGAAGAAGCTCCCACTGACTTCAGATTCTTTTGCCTTCTGATATTCCAGACACCTTTAAGTTAGTGGAGATACCACCAGGCCATAGTGCAGTACAAGAAGACCATCCTGGAGAGAAGAGAGGAGAAAGAAACTGTCTCATCATAGCACTTTCCCTTCTCCACGAGGCACTCCTGTCACCACCTGGTACAACAACTGCTGCATGGCAGGACCCCAGGTNGGTTGCTCTGCTCCTTAGGGACACTTAAATGGCCCTTGCTGCTCCTGGCAATGTCCTCTCCATGCCTGACTGGCTGCCAAGGGCTTCCAGGTCTGGGTGGAGCTTGGGGCTGCTCGTCAGGTGTCCCCAAGCTCCAGAACCCCTGTACAGCTCAATCAAACCCTAACCCCTGGGTTTAGCTCAGTTGCTGCTGCCTCACCAGCTGACTGAAAGAAAGAAAGAAAGGAGGAGTGAAAGAAGGAAGAACTTCTTTACATTGAGGGTGGCAGAGCACTGAACAGAGAGGGTGTGGAGTCTCCCTCTCTGGAGACATCCAAACCCACCTGGACACATTCCTGTGTCACCTGCTCTGGGTGACCCTGCCTTGGCAGGGAGGTTGGACTGCATGATCTCCAGAGCCCATCCAACCTGAACAATTCAATGTTTCTGTAACTTAGGTGCTCTGAAATGGCTTACAAAGGAATCTCTTCCTTTTCCCTGCACTGAGTGGAGGGAAGGGAAGGAGCCTGGGGCCTAATGGAAGCTTTCATGAATCCTCACACTGACGACCCAGTATGCAGCACGACCGTAACACACAGAGCTCTCTGGTCCTTAATGCTGCACGAGACAACATGGAAATCTTAAACAGAAGAAAATTTGAAGTGTTACAGTTGTCACAAAACCTATTATTTTAACATGTTAAAATTAAATCACCTAATGTCCTCTGTGAATCTGGTAGTAACAGGCAGGTATTACATAACTCAACCCTGGTCTCCACTACAATGCACTAAAATACATTAGAAAGAGTGGAAAAAGTTACCATTTTCACATCTGCTGGAGAGGTATGTGCTAAAGTGAATGGATTTATGCTCCTGACAGTCAAGTCAGTTGATGGATCTTAAATCAGGTTGACAGTGTTTACTTTAAATACAGCAAGCAGGTAGAAAGAGGTGCTACTTCTCTTTTTTCATGCATAGTTTAACCAGCTTACAGCCAGCTCATCTCTATTCAGACTAGAGATGCATGATCTGCCATTTGGTATAAGCCAAACTACCAGCAAATATATTTCCAGTGCAAAGAAAATTGTCTTTCTTCAAGAAAAACAACAAATTTAATGCTACTTCTCAAAAAATAATGCTTATGCTGCATCATTTTCTACCTATTTTGGTCAACATATCTGAAGTTACCTTCCTCTCCCCAAATCACATCCAAAGACAGATGATCACAGTATATTTTTTTTAGGCAAATGACTGTCTCTCCCCAAAACAAATGATACTGCTTATTGAAGATCATCCCTGAGAGCACTGTTCTAGCTAGACACTTAGACAGCAAGAGAAAACTCGGAGCTTAGAGGAAAAAAAGACTGTTCACCCTGTGAAATCTTGTGGTTTTAGAAAGCAAAAAAAAATTAGCTACTTCGAGCATTTAATTTCCCTGAGCTGAGTGAAATTTGAAGACAGTAATTTGTAACATGAAGCATAGCAACATCTACAGCTGTACTTACAGAAGCTGCAATTTTTTACAGTGGTAAAGTCAGACGTTACATTACGAGCACACAGCAGTTAGTGGTGGTTCCTTTCACTTGCTTCCTGCCACAGGAAATGCAATGGCTTCTTTGGTGAGAAACAGCAGTGAAGAAGCTCCCACTGACTTCAGATTCTTTTGCCTTCTGATATTCCAGACACCTTTAAGTTAGTGGAGATACCACCAGGCCATAGTGCAGTACAAGAAGACCATCCTGGAGAGAAGAGAGGAGAAAGAAACTGTCTCATCATAGCACTTTCCCTTCTCCACGAGGCACTCCTGTCACCACCTGGTACAACAACTGCTGCATGGCAGGACCCCAGGTGCAATCTCACCATTTTATACTGTGTCCCTTCCATATAGAGAATGCAAGTTTTGAAGTATCAAGGCAAATAACTGTATTTCCCCCTCCTCTTTCAGATGGAAAAGGGTGTTAAAAATAAAGTAAAATCTGGTACTGCTTTTATATTAAAGTTATAATGGCATCATCATCATAAAAGAGGCTCTTGTTTACAACTTGTGCTGATTTCCACACGATATTGTGGAGTAGAAAAAAAAAGTAATCCATTAAGTAGTTCTAGAAGGTGCTGCCAAAAGTTGTAGCACAAGAGTCCAGACAACCACTATATAGATTTATTAAGTAACAAATGCATCGGATTAAAAAACCTCCAAATGACAAATCAGTAGTTCATTAACTCACGTTTCTCCTCTTCAAAGACTGCTTGACATAAAAAAAATCCCTTTCAGCTGTGAAACAGGACACTTCTGACCCATTAGTCTTACTTATGTCACTTAATTCACAGGCAGGTGCTGAAAGGTCTAGCACTTGGTCTGCCTCCACCACAGACTCACTGGGAATCTGACATTGCACTACACTTATTGATGTGGACAGAAAAAAGTTGTCTTTTGAGGAGAGAACAACGTTAGTACCAACTGATATTGGAATTTTTACTATATTTTGCTTCAGATGTTTTTTATCCGTTAATACAGAGGATGTAAGATAATGTATTACTACCAACACACTAGCTTTTCTTCATTTTCTCACCTTGTTAAAACCAGGAATCTATTGCTAACTCCTGAAAGGATACAGGAAGAGACAGGAGCTTTAACTCACTAGGTGACTAGCATAAATTGGGATAGCAGCATTGCAAAGTAGAACAGGATCTAAGAGGTTACTTGGGAACCTCTTGGCACATAAAAACATTGTTATACCTTCCCAAAGGTACTTACTCCTTGTGCTAACTAGTTCTCTCAAAAAAGAAAATAAGACACATTCAAAACCTTATTTTTGGAGAAAAATTTTGGTCAAAACAAGTTTTTCCTCTATTTTCCAGTTTCTTAAAGGAAATAAGTGTTTATACAAGAAGAAAATGCTATAATGTATTCTTCATATTTGATGAATAACTTTGAAATGGTACATTTGGCAGTAGGACATTTAAAGGAAATAGCCCTGTTAAACCAAAGGTCAAACCCACTGCAATTCCTTCTCTACAAAGAGAAGCTGAGAGTTACCCCAGTACTGGCACTTCTTACTCTGTAATTATTCACTGGTAAAGTATTACACATTTCTATCTATATTCAGCTGCTTTCTCTAGATATGGTTATTAAAAGGAAGTCCAAACAGAGAATGAGCTCTCATTGCCCATTACAATCTCAAGGCTAACTCAGACAGGAAGAAAAGGAAAGCAAAGCTCTCCAGTGTCCTTTGACACACTTTTGTGACTCTGACATAAAAATTGCAAAGGATCCCACCTGTTACACCCAACCATAAACTTTAGAGTGGAACTGACAGCCCAAAACATCAGAGCATACACCTCTTTTGATATTCTAAGGGCAGCAGCAACAAAAGTGCCCCACTTTCCAAATTCAATAACCCCATAGCAAAGAGTAAAAGACTTCCATAGGAAATGTGTGCTAGAAGGTCACAATAATTAAATTAGAGCACAGCTCTTGCTGCCTAGCTCAGGAGACCAAAAAACCAGCACAATAGCATTGGGTTACAAAAAGGTGAGAGCTACAAAGAGACCATTATAATCTGCCAAACCTCTGTGCCAAGGGCCAAGGACATCAAGGAGGCTACTCCTTTTAGCTTTTCCCATGTGTGAGCTCATTATATCCATCGGTGATGCAGAACTCTGAGAAGGCCCAGTTTTAGACAAGTGAAAATAACCAGCAGCTTGGATCAGGTTGCATTTGTGCAGCAGAGGGGAGGAAGGTAATACAGGGAAGAAGTTATATTCCCATTTAGTTATTAACAAGCTTCCTTTCTCAGCTACTTGATCAAACTCTTAATTACAGGCAGATCTCAATGCCTGGTAACAAAATGGAGCCTTTAAAAGTCTCTGTAAGTGTCTTTGATCACTTCTTGCAGTAAAGTCCACAAGCACTGTTTAAAAAAGAAAAAAAGCAAAGTTGTTTCTTATTATATAAATTCTGTCAGTGAGATTTTTATGCTTTTGCTCTAAACTTCAGCTAATTAGGAAGATTTAACCAATCACCCAACTTCAGAAATGTCAAAATATCTTGACAAGATTTAACAAGATTTATTCCTGATTCTTTTTTAGCCCTCTATCAGCTACTCAGAAATGAACACATTAATTGCTTACAGTCAACTACTAAAATTAGTTGCCTGTTTACTCCAATAAAACAACCCAAACAGGTTACTATGGGGTCAGTGTCAAGAATATTTATTTTATCATCAGATCACACTTGGTATTCTCACACTTGTTGGAAAGACAGAAATGTATCCAGAAGAGCTAAAATCCTGCCAGCTTGCACTTTCAGGAGACTTTCATTTACTCAGGCTCTAAGGCATCCCTACACAGTGCTAGTCAGTAGGAAAAAAAAAATAAATACAACACCTAAAATCTTCACAAGCAAACCTTAAGAATCATTCAGTGTAAGTAAAAACCAGTAAAAATCCCACAGTGATTATGGTTCAGAACAATAAATCACACACAACATATGTGATGCTGCACTGCAAATGCTACCACAGAATGCATGTTAAAATTAATACATGTGCCAAAAAGGAACTTATCTGCATTTTTATAATCACTTTTCCTAGCAAAAAGAATAACTGCTGACATGAATGAACTTGCAAGTGAAAAATGTGACTCAGAATAGCAGCTATTTTTCTCCTCTAACAGTGGTTGCACTGATCTAAATAAAAGAGCCCAATGTTTATTCCTTCAAATGACTTTCTCTTGCAGAAATAGCTACTGAAGCTGTTTTCTTTGCATGAAGCATCTACAACGAACCTCAGAAACCTGTAAATGACAACAGCAGTTTTGAACAGTGTCTCAGCATCCTGGTGAGAGCTGTTAGGGACATTCCAAGCTCCAACACTGATTTGGAAAGTTACAAAGGCATAAGATGCCCTTGGAGTTTAATGTAAAATTCATCAAACGTTCCTCTGTACTTGTAGTTTCACT
>VZUA01102143.1:0-14776 GCA_013401035.1 Horornis vulcanius
TGTGTTTTTTTTTTTTTAATGTTTGTATTTTCAAGTCCGGTACTTAAAATTAGGACCCTAGCATCTCTTGACAGAAACAATGGTCTGCAGTGTACAAACCATCAGGACAAACAGCTATGGGGATGGTGCCTGCAGTACTGACATTAGTTATTAATGGAGAGTTTAACACTTCTGGAAATTATCCTGACCTCTGATTCAAAGATGGAGGTACTTTCTGAAGAATATGGAACCCTACCCTTTGAATGGACTCCTGTGGAAAAGAGTTTCTTTTCCAAAAAAAAGACTCAAAAATCAGTATAATGCCAATACCAAGTTTGTTTCAATCTGATGACAACCTAGACACTTAAAAAGGGCACAATCAGTGGACTGCAGTGCCACGGCAATTTGCTACCCTGATATGAACACGAAATAACCTTTCAGCAAAGTTGCAGCAATTTGCTCTGGGCTTCCGTGTCTCTTGGCCTGACAACACTCTGGGCTTTGGGACACGTGTCAGGACTCCCGTGGCATTACTTTCCTCTTTAGACCTCAAAAATTCATCTCAGACTTCCTACCACAAGTCAATTTGTTCCAAGTCTTGACATCCTTATGGATCCTCTATCGGCAGCTCTCATGCTATGGTCAGCCAGTGTCAGCTCCTCAGCTCCCCTAACTCCAAACAAAATACAGCTGTGAAAATACCTCCTCTCTGCTGCCGCTGCAGTCTCACACAAGTTGTTTAAGAGGTCTCCACTGTTTTCTTCTCGTTTCCCACAGCAGTTTCCACTGTATTACATTACTTAATCAAGAGTCCTCCAGAATTTATTTTTGTCAAACTCTAAGAAACAATGTAATTCCCCTAGCTGCCTTTTCAAAAACACTACATTATTTTTTTAATAAAACTGGAACAAACAGGTAAGAAAATCCAGCCCAGACATATTCCTGACATGGAATATTTACAAGCCTAAATTACTGAAAATTAGAAAGCTGAAAATGGGACCTTAAAAAGGTAAAATCTGAGGTAGAAGACTGGACAAAATGCCACGGCCCTGGGATTACAAATACTTGTATTTCAGAAGACACCACTGTATTTTACTCAGTCTGAGATGTGAGTTTGCAGCCAAGGCACAAGCAATAAAGTGCTTCAAATGACTTGACTGGGCCCAGAGTTCCTACTGCCATGCCAGGCAGCTTTCCTCTCTTCTTTGCAACCTTCCCTTAAATAAGACAAAACAGTGTCATCACCTCAAACATCTCTAATAGCAATTTTGTCTTCAGTCATCCTTAAATACAAATCACTGCTGATGTATTTTGTAAGAGTAATAAAAGCGAACCATTATAAAAGCCCTGTGATAGGTTACTTTAATACAATAGTTCCTGGAAAGCCTAATGATAGGAACTGATATTTTAAAATAAAGTCTTCACCAGCAACGCTTGCAGACTCAGCCTTAAGATTACCATCCCTTTGGAAAGAGGATACAACCTTCTGACACACTCATGTAGGGCCCAGAACTCACTAATTTCACTATTAATAAAACACATCAAGTTTCCAACATCCCTAAAAGTTTACTATTCATTTATTTAAGCCCAGGATTTTATAAACTCTTCCACTTTTGACTCTTTCGTTGGCATGTAAACAAGCAATGCATTTAGCTCCAAAGAATCCCTGTAGTATACTGCCATCTTAGATCATGGAAACTTAAAGAAAAAGGCATAAATAGAGTGCCATCAGCTGGAACATGTATCAAGTGAGCAAACAGGATTTTGCATAGGCAGCTATATGAGACGTATATAAAAGCACAGATTTTACAGCAAGACAGAGAATCCTACACATCACCTCGAGTGGCAACCAGGGGGTTATGTAATTTTTGTTTTCTTTTTAAAACAAATGTCCCAGTATATGAACCACAGCATGAAACCAGTGCACACACACCATCACCCCACTCCCCTCAATAAAGCCAAAAGGTCTAGAGCTTAACAGAGGAACTAGGAAGACTAGTTTTGCAGTCATATATCCTTTCTGGGTCTGGTTTGTTCATTGTTTCTCCTCTTCTATCTATCTCACCTGCTATTTTAGAAGTGTCTTTATTATAATAGAATCAATACAAACATACAATCTTGACTGGATGAAAAGTAACTTTGCACTTGATTCATCATGTCATATTAAGCTACGACATTTCTGCTTGGCCTGGAAAGGATGCCAGCACTGTAAGCATACTCCTGCCACCTTCAGTTAAGGAAAAAATGTCAAGGCCTTATGCTTCTTTCTGCACTCAACAAACCATAGCTTTGATGTTATTCTCCCTTTTTATAATGCAGTTGAATGACAGGATCCATTTTCACCATGTATTCTCATGGCACTTGCTGAATGCTTAGCCAAATTTTAAGCACCATGCCTGAAAGCTATCAGCTAACAGAGGTCATCCATTATGAATTTGCCAAGAAGGAAAAAACAAACAAGCAGAAACATGGACATCAGCACCTCGTCACTGACATTGCAAAGTCTCAGTCCTATGCTGCATCCTTCTGGGCTACTGCAGGTACATAGACCCCAGGAAAAGCCCAGAGCCCATGCAAAATGCCAGCCGTGTTCAAGGGATCCAGTCTTCAACCCCTTCCACCATCACTGCTGAATCTGGGAGTGCTACCAGCAACAGCAGGACAACTTCCTTTAAGTTAAACATCTACAGAGTCTGAGGCAGGGTTCACAACTGCCAATGTCCACAGCTCTCAGGAGTCACAAGTCTTGGTTTAGACTGCAGAAACATAGAATCATTTTGGTTGGAAAAGACTTCTCAGATCATTAGCCATTAACTCAGTACTGCCAAGCACACCACTAAACCATGTCGCTAGACACTGCATCTACACATCCTCTAAATACTGCCAGGGACTCAACCACTCCCCTGTACAGCTTGTTTCAATGCTACTGGAGAAATTTTTTCTAATATCCAATCTAAACCTCCCCCAGCACAATTTAAGGCAACTTCCTCTTGTCCTACTGCTTGTTACTTAGAAGAGATCCAGCTTGCTACAACCTTCTTTCAGGTGAAAGAGTGATAAGGTCACCAAGCCAAACAATGCCAGTTTCCTTAGATGCTCCTCACAGGAATTTTTCTCTAGACCTTTCACCAGATTTGTTCATCTTCTCTGGATGTATAATTTGGACACATTTAAATGTAAACACTTTCAAAGTTACTGTGGGAGACAACAGAAAAAAAGGGCAGTGCACATCAGTGCCAAGAAACATGGAGTGAAACATTACAGCATCAGGTGCATCCCTTTCCTCTTTTAGCAAAAATGGACTAGAAAACAAATATTAAGATGAACAGTGGCTAAAATTTTTTTGGACTTCCACAGTTGTGTCTCCAAGTTGTGGATTCAACAGAGCCAACCCTATTCATTGGCCAACATTGGTACCATTGCTGGGGCTAAGGTAGATGATGCACCAGAAGCAAATAGGTTCATCACATTAGATAATGGTGCTCTAGCCACAAATCACAAGAAAACAAAACAAAACGAAACCAAAAAACAACAGCCACAACCCAGAAAGAGAAAACTAATGAAAACCACCATTTACCTGGGTACTTATTCCTGATGCTAATTTCTCAGCTGCTCTGAAGAACGGATACTCAAATCATCAGAACACAAATGAACTTTCAGAATTTCTGCTGGAAGACAGTGCTGAAATCATGGGAAACTTCCAGCTACTTAAGTTTTGGTTACATAGAATAGTTTCTGCTCTGAAGGAAAGAGGGATTTCCTGCACAAACCTGAGCTGTTACAAGCTGGACTTTTCTGACACTGCTTTTCGTGCAATATTCTGCCAATATTAACACAAAAATACCAGGTAATCAAGGCACCCTTTCCAAAGCATGCATACATCTGTGAGTGTGCAACACAATTAAAAGACAACTCTGAAGATTCAAGAACTTTTACGTGTTTGTATTATTTTATACTACATTGCTGCTCAGCAGTGACTTCACCCAGAGAGAACAGGGCAGCAATGTAGAGTGTAGTAGTAGTAGTAGTTGTTAGGGAAGGCTGGGAAATGTGATTTCATAGTACAACTAAAATCTAGGAACAATTTAGTCACTCCAAGATCACAAAGGGGAGAGCAGTTTTACTCCTCCCAGCTGCTGAGCAATATCCTGGATGAACTATGGTTTTCTGCTAAAAAGATCACAGAGAAACAGGCATTTTACAATCTCAAAAACTGTTTTCAGTACAGAAGTGAAGGCAGTTCACACTTTTCAGGAAACTCATAAAGGCAGCACAAAAATACCAGAAACCCAGTTATGTCTTCAGTGATTAGAAGTTTTTTTGTTGTTACAAATGGAAGAGTATCTTCACATCTAACATAACACAGTTTTCACACAGTTAAAATCATAGTCTTTTTTACTTCCCTGCAAATCTGGCACACAGTCTGTTTTTTCGCTTGACTTCCATGCTTAGTATGCCATTTAGGACCCAGAACATTATGCAATTTTGGCATTTTAATTATTTTTCTGCAAGTATGACAGTTCCATATATTTTCCACAACTGACCTGTTATTTACTGTCAATGTATTATTTCTACATTATTCTGAAATGTTTCTGTGCCCTTTCTGGTATCCTTACTTACTGGTATCTTTACTTTGGAATCATCTACAAATATAATCAAAAATGTTACATCTCCAAGTTCTAAGCAATAAACAGATATTGCTCAAAACCACAGTGCTGATCCTTAACAGACGCCTTCCTTAATATGCACATATGTCATAATAGCTGTAGCACCGTAGTATATGAAAAATATTATACTCATTACTACCTACCATTCTCATCAATAAAAAATACCTCCTAATGGAGACAGAGTTAAACACAGTAATGAAAACTTACTTCTATAAAACACTACCAGGATTCTGATTATAATGGCACTATTGCACTCTAGCATACCCTGAAACACAACCACACCCAGAAACCAGACCCTAATTCAAACTATCATCACCCTCAACATCCCAAGCAACCATCACAACCAGCACATGATCATTCCTCTGCCTTCTCCAAACCTGCCCTGAGCTGTACCGGGGTGCAAACATGGCACCTGTATCACTGAGCTGCCATGGCCACTCTGCAGCCCTGGTGACACCCTGGCAGCAGCCCAGAGCCACCCTGCCCAGTCACAGTGACCAGACCAGAGAGGCACCCCAGCAGTGCCATTTGCCATTCTTGAACAGCACCAGCAAATGCCACATCTTGCACTGCATGAGCACCTTTCACCACAGCCTCCAAGTGCCAAACAGTTGTATCGAGTCTGTTGTTGCCAGCACACAGCCATCATCCTCTGGCTTCCCCACACACGTGTGAAGCATGTGAGCAGTAATGTTTTTATGGCTGACAGGAAACTGTGGGACACTAAATGCAATAGTGCTTTTAAACTTGAATTAATGACAAAAATCAGCAAATGGACCTTTGGATAGCCCAAAAGTACCATGTGCCATAATGAAATTATTCACTGAGATACTGCTCCTGACTGTATTTTCATTTCTAGCAGCCCCTGAATTGAAACAATGCATTTTGAAACTAGGAATCCTGAGAAGATGCTTACTTCAGAGACTTTTGTTTGTCTTGAACTGTGAAGGCGACACAGGGATTACAAGCTGCTTGTAAAAGATTCTTTTTTCCCCCCTCTCTGCTTCCACACAAACTGAAACCTGTTTGCTCTCTCTTCCTACTGCTGCTTTTAGAAAAACTTAAATTCATATTGTCATTTAAACTCCTACCTTCACTTTAGCAGAAATAAAAAGTAATACTTCTTGACTTAGAAGAGCCTCCTGTACCTTATAGCAGGAGAGCTGTGCTGCTGCTGCTGCGCTTCTTCTTCCCAAAGACCTTTTGATTCAGTCATTCATCTGATCACCAGCAACAGGGAAAAACAGTACAGGGAGAGAGAACATTTAAGCCAAAGCTGAATAACCCACATTTGAATAACCCACTACTACTCTATGGCATTTGAGATTTTGCCAAATAAAACAGAAAGCCTGCTAACTTGATCTCTCAGTATACTCCATCCTCCAGTTACGTTTCCAGTGAACACTTAACTGTGACCATTTTGCACCTTCTTCAACTGCTAGGAATGCTGTTTTAATGAAATAACGCTAAAGAAAAGCTGCAAACCATTACTCCAACCATGCAACATCTAAGACTGACAGCCTTCTGCTGCAATACACACCAAACCTAAACCTCCAAACAGCCTCTTGCTGCACATCAATCACGGCAAGTGGGCATCAATTCATCCTTACAGTCCCATAAACACTTTACCTGCCTCCCTATTTCACACAAGAAGTGGAGTCCCTAGCTGAGCTGTCATGCTCTCCTCCAAAGGGCCTGCAAGAACCAAACCCCATGGAGCCTTGGCTGGCAGTCCCACAGCATCGTTTTGCAAGCCTGGCCACAAGAGACCCTTGTGCAAGGCCACCATGGAAAACAATGTTCCTCATGCTCACAGACACTTCGTAGGCATCTCTGTCTCACACAGAGGCACCATGGTCCTGTAATAACTCTCAGACCCCTTGCCATGCTGTGTTTCAAGCAGCCACATGGGCAGCCACAGTTGCAATTATTCTGAGAAAGATCCTTCAGGACAAGCCAAGGTACAGATGCATCAGAAAGCATGCAATACATGCACACAGCTGATGCTGGGGTTATAGAAGAGTAATAAAACAATCTTCCAACAACACAAGGTAGACAAACATGCAGCCTGAACTACAGCTTGGTGTCATTTGCGCACCCAAAGCTTCCATAAAATTGACAGAAACATCTTCCTTTCCAGGCCCACAAGACAGAGAACACTCAGTTTGCCATTACCTACAAAAATGCTGACAAAACCAAGCTGCCCACCAGCATACCCACTGCAGAGGAAAGATGAATGTCAGCCTCCAGTGGGGCACTGGGGCCGCCAGCAGGAGGTTTTCCTCTCTCACCCTCCTGCTCTCTGCCTCTTTTAGGACTGGTCTCACACTGGCACCTGAGAAACTGAGGGCAGCCTGGCTCCCTGCATCACTGATGCAACAGAGTCCTGCATTCTCTATTGATGTTACTTCCTTGGTCTTTGGCAGTAGTTCTGATGGCGTATCAGACTGCCCAGTGGGTGGTCAGAGGAGATCTCCTGCTCTCAGTGATCTTCCCAGCTTGACAACAGATCAACTAATTAGGAAGAGTGACTACTTTTGATGAAAACAGCAAAGGAAACATTACCAATTTTTCAACTATTGTGCATCTGCAGCTTCCCATGGCACTATTACAAATAAACACTCACTTTCACCCACCTCCAGCTACACCATTATTTTCATAATGCCAATATCATTTCTGGCATCAAGTAATGCTAAAAACGAGGTCAAAGTGAACTTTTATATGACATTATTTTCTGCAATCTAAAGACAATTGAATATTTTCCTTCTGAGATCTCAAATTTACTAGGACTTGTAAAAACAAAACACCTATTTTAAAATTGACTGAAGCTAGACATGGATATTTGAGCTGGAAACATAACCTGGTTTTTGACTAAACAGAAAAAAAGGAAAGCAAGACAATACAAACAAAATCTTGATACTGTGTGACCCAGACAGCTTTCAGGACACATAAGAAACACAATTATACAAGAAGAAATAAATAAATTAAAACTTAAAATTTCACCTTTTCACTGAACTAAAAATTTATCCTTTTTTGTGCGTAATTGAATGTTCTCCAAACAAGACATCTGAATTCAATTAGCAGAAATTTTGGGTTGGGGGTTGTATTTTTTTTTTTAATTTTAGTGGCTTTGTTTTGTTATTTTAAGTACTGAAAAATTAACTATGTGAACTCATCGTTGTTGAATGTCAGAATCACGAGATGTTAAAAGCATAATCCAAGTTTTGAGTAAGCCCTTATGCTAAGTTGTGTGCAAAATAAAAGTGGAATATGATCACATGGATACAGTGCAGTGAGATATAAGAGTCATGCTGTTACTATTTAATATATTCTGAATTTAGGTAGTTGCTTATCCTCAAAGTCTGATCATACAGATGATGTGCTAATTTGTTCCCAATTTAATGACTACTTCAGAAGATAGACTAAGGTTCATTTTGTCCTTGGTAATATAACAGCCATTTAAGTAAATCTCTAGGCTTGAAAAACACATGTAATTAAGAGCTCTTTTTTTTCCTAATATTTCCAGATATTGTTTTGTACCTGACATGAGGATATTGATACACAAAGTTCTGATGCAACAACACAGAAATAGTCTGAAGTTTCTCTCTGATGTCACTCATGACAGTTTGGGTTTCTCTAAGCCTAGCTCTTGCATCAACTTTCCAATTTTTATTTGAAGTGTGTCTCAGAGGCAACTTACAGGCTGCAGTTGACCCCAGGAGGCTTCCTTTAAGAGGTGTGGATTTTAGCTGCTGGTGCAGTCAAGTCATTCAATACAGAAAAGACCTTCATGATCAGCTAGTCTAACTGTGATAAAATATCAATTTCAGACATTTTCTACAATGATTATTTTATTAACAGATCATAACAGTTTTTAGGGGTGCTACCCTAGATGACACTTGCTTTGTAACATTCTACATGATGACATCCTTCCTCTTCCAGAGGCTGTACTCACAGAGATGTCTCAGGCGGTTGTGCCGTGCACAGGAGCGTAGGAGCCTATATTTTTTTAGAAAAAAAAAAATTACCACTCTCCTTTCTAATATCTGACAAAAATATACCAAAAGATTTTTTTACACCAGAGATGCATGCTTTCCCAGAAGCATTTGTTTACAAACAAGAGCTGAGACAGAGGTACAGATCTCATCAAGACGACAGTGAAAGCAAGAAGCTTTCCAGCACTGTCTACGTAAATACTTTCCTTTGCACAGCCTGAGTCCATGACATTATTTTGTTGTCTCTACACTGTCCAACAGAAGTAACTAAATCCAGCCTCATTTCGTGGTATCCCATTATTTAAATGCAGGCATTAATGCCTTTCCTTCCTCCAGCTTTTTCTTCGGCTAATAAAGTGGTCATCCTATTGGATCACCAGCTTTATGGAAATAAAAGGCTGGGTCACAAGAGTGAGAATTTGCATTTTTTGATCTGCGACTCCTCTGTAAATACCTCACAAAGCGCACAACAAAATACTCAGACACGGCAATATCACAATACCTAACAGCCATGGTAAACCCAACCCTAATTTTAAGGGACTATTCTTTTCTCCAAAGTCGCAAATACCAGTTTCAAAATAAGCAGATTCCAAGTCTGAGAAACTAGTTCATGCTCACTGTAACCAGAGCACAGATACTCAAATGAGATAATTAAGCACTATAGATCATTAACATCTATATAAAGCTGGGAAGAAACACTGTACCATTTCTTTTGGGGTGTTTTTATGAGAAATAACTATCATCTCTAAATTTAGGAAAATAATCTTTGCCTTGTTACACACATTTTCAAATGGCAAAACATCCTTTTCCAA
The DNA here is from genome assembly GCA_013401035.1 of Horornis vulcanius. Classification (NCBI taxonomy): domain Eukaryota; kingdom Metazoa; phylum Chordata; class Aves; order Passeriformes; family Scotocercidae; genus Horornis; species Horornis vulcanius. The sequence goes on from VZUA01102143.1 coordinate 9,454, forward strand.
ATTGTTACCTCCCACATGTGACTTAACAGTACTTTCACACAAACAAGTATGCTTGTTTTCCTAAAACCACTCTACACAGAGAAAATTGCCTTGTTTGGTGACTCCAAGCTAGAGCAATGCAGCCAATCTCCAGGCAAATTACCAGCTAACACTGGTACTGCTAGGCATGCACGTTACTCCTGAAGCATGGATTATTATTCTAATTAACTGCAATACTGAGGAAGAGAAGTTGGGATTGTTCTGTTGTGAAAGAAGGCTACCTACTCTCCTACTTCTCCTGATATCTTAGACTAAGGATTATAGAAGGAAAGAATCATTACTCAGTGATTTTAGTCCTGTTGTTCAAAACACTAAGAACAGAAGTATAAAAGACTCAGCTACCATTACAAGGAAAGACTGACTGCCATCCATCTGAACAGAGCTCATGTATCGTAAGGCCAACTCAGAAACAGGGCACTAACTCTGACATTGGTATCTGGCAGCGGTTTAGATCTGGATGGAAATATGTAGTGCTTTGGGGAGGTATATGATATTAAACTGGACATCTGCTCTTAAACCACAAGAATTCACATGGTTTGCTTTTGGATTTTCAACTTCCCTTTTCCAGGAGTTCAAATTCAATTCCCAATTCAATGCAATGCTAACTCTCTTGCTGTTTTCTATGAGAAGTTCAAGACAGAGATCCAACAAAAGCAGACACAAAGCTTGGCCCTGGCATGTACAAGAATTTCCCAGGAGCAGTTGTGATTGTTTCACTGTTTGCTTTGCCCCACTTCAGGGACAGTCCCACTCCACTGCTGTTGTCAGCTGCAAGACCTGGCTGGCTGGTGCAACCAAAGGCAACCCTCACTTGCTGGCTGTGCTCTGCAGCACCTCTGCCAGCCCCCCTGGCTCTTGCTGCCTCCTGCCCAGCCCTCTTCCTCCCTCTGCCCTCATCTGCAAAACCCAACTCAGCTCCATCAGCTTCAGGCTCATTGAATCACCATCCCTTGCACCCATTTCTCCCCAGACATGTTAAGCCTGGAATATTTCTTCCTCCCTTGCAATCAAAACAGATGAATCTTGCAAAAAAAAAAACAAAATAAAACAACAAAACAAAAAAAAAACAACAAAACAAAACAAAACAACCCCAAAAAACAAACAAACAAAAAAAAATACATATACATAGAATGAACCAACAGGGCCAAAAATATTGCATAAAGTTGAGACTCTCACCTGAAATCAGACTTCTCTCCCCTCCCAAAGGCAAGAAAAAGTTATTCCAGTATCAGTCATGTAAAACATGGTAAGAAATTTTAGCTCCAAATTACTGCCCTGCTCTCCCACCTGCAGAGTCTTTGAAAGCATTTACAGAGTACTCCTTTCAGGAAAGCTGCCATTTTTGAAGGCAAAAGCAAAGCCATTGATCCCTCTCAAACATCTTAAGACTATTTTCACAAAGATTATTATAGTCAGATTTCTTTCAAAACTAAAGTGCCACAATGAGGTTGCATTAAAATGACTGATTTTTGGAGTGCTGAGTATTATAACTCCAGCATTTGCCAGACCATTTGCATTTTATTTTTTAGAAAAGATGTATCTTTGAGTCCTTGCCACAAGAAATGTTTTTGTCCTGCATTTTTGATAACCTCCCAGAACATTTTCTCCTCCCTTAATTAAGAAATGTGGGGGGTTTTTTTCCATAGCTTCTACACAAACAGGATATGAAAGCCAAAATGTTTCTTGTAACTTTTTACAAAGAACATGCTACTCATAATGACCTCGTTACAGACAGATTCTCCACAACAGATTTTTCTTGTCACATATCTTATGATGGTCCCCAGTTCCCCACATAATCTCATTATCATTGCTATTTCCAATTCAAATTTATCTGACTGCAGCTTCCAGCTATTGCTTCCTGTTATTACTTTCTCACATACAGCAATTTCCTTGGAATTTTCCCCCTGCAAAAGTACTTGAGCACTGTGAGCCAGTTATGTCCCAGCCTTCTTTATGCCAAATCAATATCAAGTGTCACATTCAAGGTATTTTTTCCAGCCTTCAGATAATTTTTATACTTTTCCCCCCTCCCACTTCTCTTTTCAATTTGTTTTACCCTCTTAAAAATGCATTCAAACAATCAAAACTATGCACAGAGAAAAGTGTCACTTCACTGTAGAGAGGTATATCTCACATACAAAAAGCATTTCACTATTATCACAGCATCAGTCTGAGGGGCATGATGATGTACAGGAAAAAGGCAGTTACATATAACACAAGCTTAAACTTGAATATTGACCTACCCAATTGTGTAATTTCATGAATTTAAGTATTTGCAAGTATTCTAAATCTGAAGGGCACAAAACATACCAGTGAAGTGGTGACTGCTGCTTAGGCCAAAATTTTTAACCTGGTATTTAAATACATAAAATACCAATCTGTCTGCAAGACTGAGATGATTCTTCAGATTTAAACAACCAAATCAACTGTACTCCTTAAATGACTAAACTTGACACCAGCAACAGTATCCAAGCAGTAGCCAAAAAAAGCTTAACAGGACTATGCTGTTTATTACAGTCTACAAGTTTTACTTCTCCAGCTAATTTTTAGGATTAGTCTTTAAATATTCTGCCTTTGATTTATGGGACTAATTTCCATTTGGTTACAGACAAAACACTTAAATATTTTAGTGAAATACATAGTGAATATTTAGGGAAATATGCCTCTCTGTAGCAAATTAGTAATAGCTATAATTTCAAACTGCTATTTTATCAATGGCCATATTGACATATCAGGCACTGTCATTAAGTATTTTTGAAGTAAAAGAGCACACCTACATTCAAAAAAGTAAGCCCATAGTAGCAGAAGTCAAAATATGACTTTTAATGAAATCTTACCATCTTTGGTCATCATACAGGCATCATCTTTTGTATGAAAAAACCTTTTTTACAGAAGAACTGCATATCTCTTCTTCAAACACAGATACATGTATTTCCACTGAACTTATCTTCATGATTCATGAAAAGTCTTCCTTTCTTATGGAGGAAATACTTGACTGGATATAGCCAAAAAGGATACGTTGTCTTAAACACCACATAACTTTGTTGTATTTAATTATTTTACCATTCTGCAGATTTATTTCCTCCCCTCTTCCTTCCTTCCCATATTTACATTTCAGCCATCATCCTCATTAAAAAGAAACTGAAAAGTCCTTGACTTATTTCTAAGCACTACTTTATAGCCATTACAACATCAGTGTGTTATCAACACTATTGTCATACTAAATCAAAAAATATATCACTATACTAACTACTGGGAAAAGTTTAACTCTATCCCAGCCCAAACCAGGACACACAAATAGTAGTAGCCATGAGACAACCACCATCACAGTCCTCAGGGTAAGTCTGTCAGTGTGAGCAAAATCACTCGTGTAAACAAAGACTGCACACAGGATGTGGGAAGTGAAAGAAGGCATCACACTTCCTGAGAGGACCTGCCACAATGGCAAGTGTCACATTCTCTGCAGCTTGGTCTCGTAGCATCTCCTGTTCCATCTGTGAGCTCTCTCCTGCAACAGCCAATTCAACCACCTCTTCCGCGCCTCCAGAGTACAAGAGTGCAACAGCATTTTTATTGAAGTAAGTATTCCCTAAACAAAGGATTCAAATTTTTATTCCTGCTGGGAAACATTAACTGAAGTAGTATCTTTCATTATTATACAGTCCCTATGTTGTAGGCAAATTATTTGAATTTGCAGTAAGGCCTTTAGGCACATGCATGAAACCCCACAGCCTATGGACTCCAGCAAGTGGGACAGTTTATTGTCTCTTTGTTGCTATTGTAACTCTCTTACCTAATCCCCTAACTATGAAAAACCCAACATGTGTGTCTCATATTTTTGTCTATCTTCAGGCCCCTTTGACCTACTTCATAAACAACTGCAAGCAGCACAGTAATAGCAGAAGAGCTTTCTGCTGGCTTTACACAGTAGTCATTTTCTAGAGAACCACCAGTAAAGGCAACTGCACTCAAAAGTCTCCCCATTTTCTGCCACATAAAACTAGAAAAACTAATAGCAAATAGTAAATTGCAAAGAGTAAAGATCTTGTTTCAAGGGCAGAGGCCGTCAACTGTTTGACAGAAGCATCACCTCTGATCCAGATTCACTGCTGTTTAAATCTTTCTCACCGCATGAAAATAAACAAGAGAAGCACATAAGTATGCAAAAGCCAAAGTTGCACATGCTCAAACATTTTAAGGATTGCTACAGCAAGGACGAAATCTCTACTGTACTCTCTACCTGCTGGAGTACAAAATTCTCTGCATCAGATAAGACACTGCCAGCTGGTCTAATTCCCTGTTCAGAATGAAAGCAAGAGCACCTGATGGGACAAACCTGCAGCTCAGTTTCAGTAGTACTGAGCAGACTGCTTATGTCTTTCAAAACAATAACGCACCTCCCACCATCTAGACAACATTTTTGTCATTTAACAGATAAAAACAACTGCTGCAAGAAAGCAAACCAAATACACTTAAGGCATCTTAGAAAGTTTTCTAACAGCAGATGTTATTTTCCAAGCAGCCAATTGCCATGTTATCATTGCTTAATTCAACAGGCGGAACAAGAACTGATACAGCCATTCCAGGGCTACATCCTAATTAGGGTGATTTAAGCCAATCTTGCACAAAACATACTTCCAAGTTTCTTTAACAGGGCTTTCTTGCCCCAGAATGAAACTCATCCTAGTTCTCTCTCTAACTAAAAATTCAGTGACAAAAACTTCCTATTTTCAGAACAAGAAAACATCAGAATGCTTTCCTTTGCAATAAATACTCAGGTACTTTGGCAACCTTGGAAAACTCCAAGAGTGAAAACAGACCACCCACATGTTAAAGTTCTACATGAAGTTTCTCTTGCAGATGTGCAGTCCTTTTCCATAATGTATCAGATCTCATGGGTTTTATGAGGTAGAAACATTGATCCTCATCATGCACAGTTCATTTGATTCAGCAGACATACAAAAATAGGAGGAGACAGAGGTCAATGGTTTAGAAGTATGTCATCTTTTAATGATGAAAAGAAAGATACTATGATATCTCACATAAATGACTCCATATGTTTCTCTGAAAGTCTTCTGAAGGCAACCAATAATATCTGGAGTCAGATGCATCGTAATTCGTACATGGAAAGGGAAAGATGAGCAGTTTACACCTAACACACTAATATTTTACTTGTGGTATTTATTCATAAATGAAGTCAACAAATCCAGAGATCTTACAGCAACTGTTGAAATGGCTTCATAGCACCAAGAATACTTTTCAGCATAGTAAAGCAAAAGCATTT
>VZUA01102144.1:5047-17845 GCA_013401035.1 Horornis vulcanius
ATAGGCAGATCCCTCTTTAGGTGAGAGAAACCATCTATTATTTATATACCTCTTTTAACCCTGCCGCTGTTACATCTGATTGCAGAAAAATGCAACAAGCTGCCACTCACCATAAAAAAAAGTAACATTGAAACCTTTGCTTTGTATTGAATTCAAATATTGGAAATGCAAAGCTCTACCTTGATGTTGGGATCAAGGCAGATACATTTGTGTTCCTGCTGCAGTCATGAGACAGAACCCATTCTTTTCAAAGTAATTGGCTGCCTGCTGTCAGAAGTCCTGAGGAATGTTTGGCATGTTTGTACAGAGCTGCATTGTCATGCTGTTTTTATTTAGAATAGGATGCTGCCTATAGCTGGACCTCTTCAATCAGCAGTGAATGTCTACCTACAGTGCAGGTACTGAGTTTTGAGAATGTTCATGTGTGCTTGCTTGTACTGTGCACTGTACTTTTTGTTTGTTTGTTTTGTTCCTTTAAACTGCTTTGGTTGGGAAGACAACTGAAAAACTCTGTGAATGTGGAGCAGACTGAATTCTAAGAGATTTCCACTTCAACCTTTACAACAGAGACTTCTGAAATCCTTCTTTAGAAGCATTTTGGAGAAAATATGTGGCCTCAGAACAGTTCAAATGCTTTTGTCCCTGNGGGAGAAGTCGCGGACAGACCCTGGAGAAGAAATGAGACACTGACCAAATGTTTCCCAATCAAGCACCATTCAATGGATATTTGCCCCCTTAATTCCCTGAGAGCTCAGGCTACTCAGTGAGCCCCTTTGTCCCAGTACCAAAGTGTGCCTATCCAAGACTTAAGCTTTCAAGCAAAGCTACCATTAGCTGAACAAAACCCACCAAGCCCCACAGCAAACCAGTTGGTTAGTTCCATAAAGCTTCATATGATGAACAATACAGACTAGAGCTGAAGTTTTGCATGAAATCACAAAGTAATTATAATCAAAAGGAGGTTGAAGAGATATGATATGAAATCCTGGCATTCCCCTGGGATAAAATAGTCCTGCAGGGCCCTTCCTGACTCATGAGTCTGTACTAAATTGAAGGAGGAAAGTAGGACATATCAGCTGATAGAACAGATAAAGAAGTAATAAATTCTTAGTATTATGGACCAACTCGCCTCCTGCTGTAAATGTGTTCCATATATTGAAGGGGCATATTCTGCCCTCATCTCCATCCTGAATCACTGTGGATTTTTGAAATTTAGCCTGAAAGTAAAATGAAAACCAAAGGCTATGTCTGAAATTATTAGCATCCCACTAGTATCCAGTATTTCATGGTGAGACAAGGAGGATATCAGTATTTCTCTTGTTTTATATGTACACTTTTTTTTCTTGATTTTTTTTTTTTCATATTATGAAAAGAATTTCTGAATTTTGAGGTCTAGAAATCCAGGAAAAAAGCATTTATCCAACTTCTGCATATGACAAAATTTCCCTCATCAACCAGCTAGTCTGTTCCTTTCTTTAGTTTCAGATATTTAGGAACAAAAATCTAGCTTTGGGCTAGTAATCTGGATACTTTCTCTATTTAATGAGAAGTAGGCAACTCCAAAATCATGACACATCTCCGATTGTGCTACTTGGCTGGGTGAGTAATTTTCTGTCATGCCCATCCTGATACAGTTACTTTCTAGGAATTTGATGGAGACTACTAGGCACTGAAGGCTGCAGAGCAGACATAATAATTTTGGTTCCAAATTCACATCACTACTATGAAACTGGTCAAAATCCAATTAGTGACCTGTTATAGAGGTGAAAGCCTGAATAGCCCATTGGTAATTCCCTGAGTTATTTGGTCTCCCAAAGCAATTTTATTTAGCTTGAAGCCTGTTCTTCCAAACTGCTGATTTATATTTTAGCTGAGTACAAGCAGGATTTTAATCATTATATATAACAACAGCATTTGTTCTTATAGGGTCAAATCGGCTCAATCCATATCCAGTAAAGCAGCTTGAGTAATTGAAATAGAAACACACTACTCTATCCCTTCAGGCATGTAGCAATAATAGCTAATAGTAAAAGATGATGTATTTCACCCCCTTAGAAACACTAGACTAATTTGTACGCCGACAAAAAGATCTGCTGTAGCAGCTATTCAAAGAGGGCAAGATGTTTTCTTTCTATTTGTATCTCTTGATTTATACTATGGAGAGTATTAGATAGTATTACTAATCACTGAGCTGGAGGTAGCTTTGCAGGATATTTCTAACTAGAAAAATTACACATACACAGTCACAGGTTCTCACTTGTGCCCACACTCACATACTTCTCTTCTCTTAAAGCTCATACTGGAAAATCAAAATTTTTGTGATAATAATTTCAACTTTACAGAAGAGAACACGTCAGAAGAAAAATGATTTTTTAAAATGCCTGAATGTCAAGATATCACATCTCTTTTTCACTTTTGCAATGGTAAATGTATCAAAGCAAATGGGCTTGTGCTCAAAAGGAAAAAAATATCACAAACCTGGTAACTGCTGCTGTCAGAATCTATCTGCTGCTTCCATGGTGAAAAAAATGGAACCAATGTCTTAAGAGCAAATTATCACTAGCTACCTAGATGGTAACAGCCCCCTCTACAGAAGAATAAGCATTGTTGAACGCATCTGAAGGGTGGGACACAGCTCGCTTGTTTCAGGCTCTGATTGGCATGGACTCTTCAGGTGATTATCCCATTCATGCTTCAGCAGGTTTCTGAAGTGTGCTGGATACTCACAGGGCAGAGGCAGATGTCCCCGAAAGTTTCAGGGGCAGAACAGTTCCAGCAAACCAAGCTGCCTGCTCCTAGGAAGGCAGTTTTCTTTCTCAAGAGGTCTTAACTGGCATCTACCTCTCTCTAGTGAATACAAAAACTTCTTACAGAAAAACTGCTTTACCTGGCAATTTAAATGTGGGTACAAGTAAGGCATCCAAGTTAGCTGGATTAGATCACTCTCTTTTTTAAAATCAAAATACTCAGGTGAGTTCTTGACTTGGGTATTGTAAGGATCCCATATAAGCAAAAGTTCTTTTTGCCCAATTAGATTGTGGAAGCTTTTGGAGAGTTCTTTTCTAATTCAGAGATGTGCACTGTGTATCACGTGGTACATCATTACCCATGCTCTTATCTAATAGTTTAATTAGTTTTCTAAGAGACTACATAAACAGCTTGTTTCCACAGTACCTTGTTATGCCAGGATGGCAAGGGAAATGGGCACATTCTGCATGTGGACAGAGGAAAAAAAGGCTCTCCGAATACTGGCATATAGTCAAGAAAAATATAAAATGGAAAAAAGAGTGATTCATTTGGGGTAAAGTAAAAAAACAGTGTAATCAATGCCTAGCTTAGGTGTGAATGAATGCAAAAAAATCACAACATTTTGAAAATACTTGAAAATACAGAGATAGAATGCTTCTTTAGGTGGCACGTAAAATGCAAGGCTAGGCATGGAGGTGGGAGTCTCTGAGTGAGTTTCATGTCACCTTATTGTGGAGGTGGGGTACTGGTGCAGATTAGGCCACCTAAGATCAGTTTGTAAGTACGCCTTCCCCATGCAGGTGAGGTTTCCCAAGATTCATTACAGACAATGAAGGTTTCTTCCAATCAACTGCCCCCATGCAGGTTTCTACTACTACTTGAGAAGCTTAAGGTATTGTGGCTGGTCTTCAGCTGCCCTCCAGCAGGCAGTGGGCTCTCCACAGGCTCTGTCTCATTTGCTACACACATCTAAGAATCTCAGATTGCCACAGGTGGTGCCTTAAGATGGATAACAGAATCCTGCTCAAAAAGTATTTAATACTGGTGGAACTAAGCGTACTGAAGAACTGGCAGTGCAATATGCATGGAGACCATCTACCGCCCTCTGACTATAAGAGAAAGATCAAGCGGCAAAAGGAGCAATGAAATAATTAAGAGAGGAAAAAAAAAACTATCAAACTTTCTCAAGAGGGAGTGCTTTTAGGGTTATGGAACAGTGTTGCTAAATTCCATCAGCACCTGGCACTTTAAAAATTTGATAGCATAAGGCAATAACAAAAGTGATTTTCAACTCATTTGCATTGTAGATACTCTCCATAAAGGCCTTCTGCTCCCCCCTCTGACAACTGTATTTGTCCAAATTATTTATTGCAAATGAAATATGAGATGAATTCAACTATTTTTCCCTGTTTATAAATCATATTCAAGCTCATCTTAATTTGTATAGAAGTATTCATTGCACATAAGTATTTGCCAGCTAGTTTATGAGGACAAATTACAGATGACAACTTGTTCGTGAACACTTATTTCAACTCTTTATTACTCCTGAGTTGTGATTAGTCATCCATATCACATGGTATTGAACTGACTGTTACTTTTTAATCAAGAAAACAATGATTAATGATGGCAATTAACTGATAATGAGAAACAAGAATAATGTGAAGTTCAGGACTCACAAACATATTTAAATAAACCAACAAGCATTCAAAGACACACAAGTAACAAATACTGGTTTCCAGTGAGTATGAAAATGACTAACTTAATAAGTTCATTGATGAAACATGTGCCTCCTCCAGGTTTTTTTTTCTAAAAATTCATACTGCCATTGCTAAATGCAGAAGTAATTTTGGGATACCACTGAAGTAGTTCGGTGATCCGTGTTGTATTTGATCTCTTTCCAGGTGAAGGATTTTATTAGCATTGCATTTTCTCCTGTGGCCTGTAGCACTCTTTAGATGTAGTCTTTTGCGGACCTCCTGAAGTCCGGTCCTGCACAATTTGTGGTGATCCCCAGTTTTGGTCATGACTGCAGCTATACCAAAAAAGAAAGAAATTTAAAAAAAAAGGAAAAAAAAAAAAAAAAGAAAAAAGAAAGAACAACAACAACAACAAAAAGACAGGAAGCAGCTGTGTGGATTGCAGAGAAATACTTGTTATTTTGAATTTACTTGGTTGAACTATCTACTGGGAACCCTGAAAGAATCTTGTCCTAGGCTATAGGGAGCAGAAGATGTCACTGCTGAAAGAGTGAGTGATGCTTCATGGTTGTGACAGAAGCAGCTCCAAGCACTGTAATTTGAGTACTGCACTAGCAAATATGTGGTGGAAGTAAACTTGTCTTGGCAGAAAAATAGATGAGAGTATTTAGAGTGTCTTTTAAGACCTCTTCCTCTGATTTCAAAAAGAAACAGTACATAAAACAATTAAATCTGTGATATTTCTGTAAACGATGCCTCTCTTGATGAAGACAGCTTTGACTCTTTTTAAAATTAGTTGGGTGGAAAGTGGAGCAGAATATCCATTTACAACTTCTAGAATCTCTCTTAACGAATATATAACCTCCCTGATCAGCCCAAGCCATGAAAAAAATCCAACCTGATTACTCTTTCTGGATGGCAAAAATCCAGAAGAATATGGAGCCACCAGAAAAGCAGTGAAGCAATTGGCACTGCAGCCTTTCCCCTGCTTCCAAACTGTCTTTTCAATTCCTATTTATTGTAAAAATGCAGTATTTTTGGACTTCTTGACTTTCAGATGTAGTTGTATCTGGTGAATGGATTCAGAGAGAACTGGGAAGGGCTAAAAGAACACTGTTGTGTCCCCTCTCAAAAAATCAAAAAAAAAGATAGTATAGACCAAATAAATGCATAAAGAGTAAAATCATTGTAAGTTTATATGCATTTTCATAGGAAGGTAGTATTGTGTGATCATATTTATAAAAAGAATTGGTTTAATTAAGTAAAAAAGAGATACGTTTTCTTAATGTAGATATATCAACATTTCAGTTTGGCTGTGCAATTGTCACCCCCACAGGCAGACAAAACAGCCTTAAACACAAGAAGAAAACCCCTAAAGTAGCTAGAATAGACTAAATCCTCCAAACACAGAATATGAAGCCTGGTTGTAGAGTAAGTATTACTGAAGCATCTCTCCCTAAGACAGTGAATGACATTTACAAAGGACCATGAGCTGCAGGCCAGATGAGGGTGGAGGCATTGGTAGCCACCTCTGAGCTGTGCCAAGGGCATGCACCCGATGTACTGTGCCACAGCTCTGCCTGCCTGGCCAAACTGGGGGCGTTATTCAGTGGTGGCTGCTTTTGCAGTGGTGTTCTGATGGCAGGAGCCTGGGGAAGATTAGGATTGGGATAAATGTGCAACTGATATTCCTAAATGAATCCACTCCAATAAGGCTCCAATAAGTCAAAGTGCCAGGACTTCCTCCATTGAAGACTGAAGATGGGAGTGCTAAATTGAACAGCTTTTGTTATATTTTTTTTTACGCCATGAATTTTGCTTGTCAGTTTTTAAAGCTTGCTAAACTTTTAGCATCTGCACTATGAAGTGACAGGGACAAGTCCTCAGTTTACTTATATATGGTGCAAAGGAATATTTGTCAGTGCATCACCAGAACTTCTTCACTGGTCCTGGCTTACTGCCTTGAAAAATCCTCAGATTTGCTTCATCTCTCTATGCCTGTCTGGTAGTCTCTGGGCCCTGAGATGACCTTGGCTTCCCCAGAGCTGCTCTACTTTGGTACCAAGGAAGGGACTGTCTTCCTGCCAGCGAAGACAGTGCCTCTGCCTGTCTTGCTATTACCCGCCACTTTCAGCTTCCGTCCTGCTGTGAAACATCCTGATGATGTTTCACAATCCAGTGATTCACTTGCCAGGGTGCAGTTCCCACTCCTGTTTTGGATCTCTTGTATGTCAGTTCCCCTGGGTGCTCTTGAGTTTTGGAAAGGAGAATGATCAAATAATTTCCCTTCACAGGAATCTTCAATCCAATCTTCACAGGATTTTACAGAATTAATTTTAATTTGTACCTTAGTTTCCCAATATAAAAGTTAGTAACAGAGTTGATGTTTTCCTCTGTGAAATCATTTATAATCTAAAGGTGAAAGTGTTATGTAGGAGCTGCCTAGGCATAGACCTTGAAGTATCTTCCAATTAAACCACTAGGACCAGACACTTATGTACCTGTGTGGAAGTGGCTTCTACTAGAGCTAAGAGAGGAGAGTTAATTTTTTCCTAGCTTCAATAGTCTAAATAATGGGCATTTAATATAAATTAGTCAACAGAGATACACAAGTAGTTTCAGCCCACTTTAAAATCCCCATGGTGTCCACAAAGAGAACCTAAATTAATTGCTTGGCTGGTTAGACTTAACTGGTTGTTTTATGCTAGGTGTCAGAAAGCTAATGGCTAATTTACTCGTGTCTGGACTGATGGATCCAGTATTAGCCTGTGCTAATAAGTAAAGTATTTGGTTATAAATCATTAGAATAGCAATACTGTCCTGCTGCAGCCTTATAATACTGGCAGTTTAGCATGTCTGAAAAGGCCCTTTGGGTAAAAAAGGCTTAAAAGATTAGATATAAGATGGAGGTGATGTAATTCAAGAAATCGTCTGCTGCATCTGGTCCAGATGCCAATTAATTCTGATTCTTCCTTAATTTCCACCAAGTTAAATAAAAGATGTCTTTGAATTGAAAAAGATGATTTGTTCCTACTCTGCTGTGCTTTAGTAATCTCAACTATATTTTAACCTGCCATGATGGTACTGAGTATGAGGCATATTTAGCTCTGTGTGAACCTGAATTATCTTTTTGGAATACACTTTATTAAGGAGATGAGTACTTTTACTGATATCTTTTTTAGCAGGCTGAACCCTCTGGTCCTAATCACAAAAGAACGTAATATCGAAGATTTTAATAAGAATATGAGATAATATGACATTGAGACATACCTAATTTGTATGCTTTTGGTTTAGATTGTTAACCCTGGTTCTGTTTCAAGGAATGATTATAAAATTAAAACAAAACTCCACAAACTCTATCCTTCAGACATATTTCTCACACGTATCTCTTTCTTGCTGTTTCCATTCCTGGTGTTTAAAGCTTGAAGCTACTGTGCATGATAACGTACTGCCATAAAAGCTGCAAAACGTGCAGACAGATGAGCATTGCAAATTGTATTCAGGTTTTACAGGAATCTGCACCAGGGATAAAATCAGACAGAAATTGTTTACCTCACAGGGAAAACAAAGGAGAAGTTTTCACGGTATTGCATAAGTTTGTGCTTCCATTAAGGCCAGCCATCTCGCCGCTCACTGCGTTAGGTTCTGGGAGCTTGAAGCAGCCCCCGCCGCGGTTTCATTTGTTCGCCAAACGCGCTAATGATACTTTAATAATCAGAGCTGGCGAATGAGCACAATGAGACCGGGAGTAGACTCGAGAGGGCAGCTAAACCCGCGGTGTACAACCCTGCATATTCCCAGCTCTCCCCGTGAGTCTGTCCGCGGGTGCTGCCCCATGCTGTTTTCCCAGGGAGCAGAGGACAACTCGCTGAGGCCGCCCTGGACGCGGCTCTGAGCGCCGGCGGCCGCGCCGTCCCGCGGCGGGGACGGGCGCCGAGCCCCCGGCTCTGCTGCTCTCCAAAACAGAGCCCCGGGCTCCCTCTGGAGTACGAGGGGGGAATTCTGTGTACCTCCAGGAGCTGATTCCTAAAAAAAGGAGTCCTTTGTCTGTGCGAGCGTGCAGCAAGCGGGGCATCAGCCCGGGAATGGGGGACGCGGGCTGTGTGAGGCGGGCGCTCCCCGCCCCACCTGGCCTGGGGACAGACACATCGCGGCTGTTTCATCCAGGACCCTGATCACTCTGACGGGCACATCCCGCCCGGGGACCAAAGCAGGCCTGCTGAGGACTCAGCACCGGAAAGGCATGGACCTGTTGGGGCAAATCCACAGGAGGGCCGCGAAGATGACGAGCAGGCGGGAGCCACCTCCCCTATGAAGGCAGGCTGAGAGTGTTGAGGTTGTTTATTCAGCCCGCAGAAGGCAAGGATCTGGGGAGAGTTTACGGCGGCTTCCCAGTACCTGGAGAGGGCTACAAGAGAGTCATAGAGGGTCTTTTACAAGGGATAAGTGATGGGATAAAGGTTTTAAACTAAAAGAGTGTTGATTCAGACTAGATATAAGGAAGAAATTTTTTACATTTAGGGCGTTGAAACATTGGCACAGGTAACCCAAAGAGGTGATGGATGCCCCATTCCTGGAAACATTCAAGGTCAGGTTGGATAGGCTCTGAGCAACCTGATTTAGTAGATGTCCCTTATCATTGCAGGGGGATGTCACTAGATGACATTTAAAGGTCCCTTCTGACCCATACTGTTCTATGATTCCATGATTAAGCTGTAGAGTGTGTGATCCACGTCAGGTCAATGCTTGATGCCCCAGGGGACACATCTACAGTGTCTGCTCTAACCTGCCAGTCACTTCATGGGTGTAGCGTTGATCTTGCCTCAGAAAATGTCTTTTTATAAACTGCAGATGTCCTTCATTAGCACACGCTGCTTTGTTTGGAAATGGTTGGTTACAGCACACACAAGAAAATAACAGGAGACCATGCACCCATGTCAGTCAGCCTGCAGGGGCATGAAGCCCAGAGCAAGTGTGATTCCAGAGGGAATCAAGTCCCGGAAAAGCTAACAGAAAACATTGCCACCTCAGGCTTGATTATGAAAAAGTAAGACTAAGAGATAAGTCATGCACTGTTGGCCCTTAATTGCTAAAACATCGTTGTCAAAAGCATATCTTGAAATGCTACAGTAGTTGTCAGCCCTGGTGGGCTAAAAGAAACCTCCTGCCTTTATCAAGTAAAAAAGACATATTGGAAAATCAAATCATTCACAGATGGGAGATTTTTCTGTACAGAGATTATAGGATAAAGAAATATTCATGATTCCTATAAAAAGACCTTGTTCAAAGATAATTTTGCCACTGTTGCTAGGACCAGAGGCCAACAAATGGAGCAGAGTAACTGCTTCCCAGTAGCTACTGCATACAATGACACACTCAGAAACAGCCAGACAAATATAGAGGGCCTACACAACTCCTTTTGGCATCACTTCATAAAACTAAGTTTCTGCCACTTTCTGGCTGTAACCTATGTCTTCAGTCCCACTGGCCATTTGTGTACAATCAGAAAAGTCCTCTCTGTATCAGAGTAGCTAAAGCTTCTCTGCAGTTTTTTGTGCTTTTTCCAAGGAAGATGTGTTGCTCCTCTCCCTGATGCTCAATTTGATTATTTCCAACTCTGAGAAGATCTCCAGAGACTGGGCTATCCAGTGCCCAAATGACTGATTCCTGTGTCCTTCAACTTCTTTAAGATAAAGAGAGAAAATCAGATTTTTTCATTATGTAAATATGTAGGGTCTACTACAGCTAAGTATTATGCAGAAGTTTGTGCTGTACTTACATTACTATTGGACTTTTCTTTGGTTCTTGCACTTCAGTGGTTTTTAATCTGAAACATGTTTGCACCACATTAATATTTAAATCTATGCAAAGAAATAAGCAAAGATTTTTTTCCTTTAGGAGAGGAAAATTCTACTTCCAATTTTAAGTAAATTTGTATATTTTGCCAAATTAACAGTTGTAACTGCTGTACTTCATTTTCTTGTGGTGCCTGGAAAAGAAAATTTTAATAGTTTTCCTTTGTTTGTAGTGCCCATTCATGTCCAGATCAATTGAGGGTGAGGGACAGCAGGAGAGGAGACAGTGAATTTAATGGCAATCATTATGTTATCAATGGAGGAAAGCTAAAGAAGTCACCCTCAGAGATGATGGAAAATCAGGTTGGAAAGTAAAAAAATTAACATCTCAGTTTTGGAGTGCAAGACATAAATGGAGGCAATCAACTGAAACAAACCTTATAATTCTCTTTTACAAAGGCCCTGGAGGAAGAAAGGCAGGGACAGGTTGAAAAGTAGAGATATCTGACCCCCAAGTCACCAGTGTGCCTGACTCACCAGCGTAACATCTCAGTGATGTTACACACACGGGATGTAAGCATGGATGAGGCTCTTCTTGAATCTGAGTAGCAGAAAATGCAGATATTAAAATCACCAGGTACTCCTGAAAGGTTTGGTCCATGTCTGTCCATGTGTGTTGCAAAGTGCATGTTGTATATAGGTGCACCATAAAAGAAGGAATGAGATACATTAACAATTGAACTGCTGAGTATTGAAACATATATATTACATAGGTATATGTTTATTACAGCTCACTGCACACAGGTGCTTCTAGGATCCTAGCATAACATCTAGTATCCTAGTGTAATTTTAGGATATATCTTAACTCCTCCAAAATACTCACAAAGAAATATGGGTATACTTATCTGTAAATATAATAAATGGCTTTGTTTTGATAGAGTAGAAATACCTAAGATTTACCTATTGTAAGCGTGATATTGTTGTCCCAAGGACAAGATTGCTAAAAATCAGCTATTACGATGATAATAAATTATTTGTGATTTAGTAAAACATATTAGATTGTTTAATTCTGGAAAAATACCTTGTATTAATTTGAAGGACTTCAAAATATTTTTTCCTTCCCAGGTACTGTATCGTCTGCAAATAAAAACACTTATGAGGACACAAAGAGCTATCATGGTTCTTACTCCTAACAGCTGAAAACAAAGACAACACTTCCTCTCCATTATGAAAATGATCACATATTCTACAATGCAAATTTGTTAGCACATACTGCAATGTGGAAACTCTTAAGTTTCATCCCCAGCAGCCAAAGCTGAAAAAGATGTTACTATCAAGGGAGTATTTCTTAAACCCTAGAGTACAGAGTGTATCTGAAAGATTTCTAAGTGATAGTCAGAGCATCCCAGGTACTGGCCTGTCAAGACAGCACAGAAGGTTAAATCAGCCTTCACAGAACACTTTACCCCTAAGTGCCTCTGAAATAGGAACATCATTCTGAAAGAGCAATGGAAAGATACCACAGACTATCATAAAAGTGTTCTGGGTACTTTTGTCTGTGTTTATGAGAAAGCATTGCCAACTGAGATGTGTAAATAAAATCCTAGCAAGATGAAACATTACTTTAAATTATGGAAAAATCAATCAGTGTCTAGATAAATCATCTTCTTAAAATCATCTTCTATATTTTGCCAATGAACCTAAGTGAAAACTATGTGAAAGCATGCAATTATTGCTGCTAGGAATGAAACAGTAGATGAAACCAAGCCATGTCTTTATTCTGAAATGGTTATGTAAATAAATAAAAAATATCTAAGTGTACATCTACGGACAAACATGTCGTGAAGTACTTAATGTGTAGTATATCAGGTGGCCTGTTTATATTTTTTTGCTATTTAAAAATAGCATCAAACTGGCCTTAGGTCTTCATCTGTAACAGCGCAGGTAGATTTTTATGCCCACCTGGCTGGGTGAGTTCTGTGCTACTGTAAGAGCAAAAGCATTAGGTCATTAAGAAAGTCATGAAAATAGCTGTGCTTGAGGGGTGAGGAAGTAGATTATTTAGGAAAAGACTGGACACAAACATAATTAAATACATGTCTCTGTATGTGTACTAAAACCTTTCAGCATTTTGTTTTGTGATTGTAAGGGGTCTGGCTGGGGTGCAGTTAGCATTCTTCCTAGGAGCCCTTATGCTTCCAAGTTTTGGATTTGTGGATAAACCCCAAATTTATTACTTTTGATAATACAGCAATGCTTTGTCTGTTACTGAACAATGCTTGCACATCCTCAAAGCTTTCTATTTTTTCACACTGTCCTCAAAGTGATTAAGAAAGTAGTGTGCAAGAATTTGGGAGCAGACATAACCAGGACAGTTGATTCGAACTCTCCAAAGGGAATTCCGAAATGTATATTCCTTACCACATAGTATTAGTCCCTTCTCAAAATGTTTGCTCTCAGAAAATGCTGAAGAACTAATTTAGCACCTGTTTCTGTTCATTTCAGATAAGGCAAACTCAATTTTCAATGAAAAATAAAAATCTTAGAGCAGTTTAATA